>JAHPZR010003383.1:52500-69262 GCA_019787425.1 Platygyra sinensis | reverse complement strand
CTCGTCACGAATTCCTGGTACACGGGGATCTACTTCGATGGTCCCTTCGCTACGGACGTCTCAGGAAGAGACCTCTTGTGTTCCAAACATATTTATTCTGCATCTCGGCTAGTGATCGACTGTGATGTATACTCGATGTCACTCGCATCCTTTGGCTGTAATCGATGTCGATGTGATCGAAAAACTTAACCCAATCACTTGCTTATATATCATTCTAACAAGCTCAGTGTTTTACAATATGGTAATGCAACTTCTAACATACAATACGAGCGGAAGCCTTAATTACTGATAGCAAATCCCAATCACCACTTACGAAGTTTCTTACATGAAAGATAGATTGCTAAGAATTAAAAGGTTGACAGAGGCTGAAAATTGCGATAGAGTCAGAAACTTAGCAGGCTTAAGAATTCTCACTTGGTTGTTACCGAGAGGCCATAAGAAGAAACTTGTCCCATGAATAGAACTTCATTTAGTGCGCAGATAAGTTCAGCGGGCTATACTCTCTAGAGAGTTATTTTTAACTTCATTAAAACTTCAATTAGTGTAAAGCAGTATCAGCTGGATAGCTTCCGATGGGAACGGAAGATAGATCTTCAATGCGCGAAAAGGAAACCTAAGTGCGCCGCTTAACGGAAACTGTTTGCGTACTAAATGAAAGGTCGGTGTTGCACACGTACAGGTGTACAAAGAGTCGGCAAAGTACACAAGTAGAATATGATGAATCTCCTGGTCGGCAACTGGAATTAGAGGGCTAACTGATGGTTTTTTTTCTACAATGTTCCAAAATAATCAAAGAAATGACATGTGCAACGGCGAATTTTCTCATAACAATTCCTCAGCTCTTTTGGATAGCTCATGTCAGATCCCTCTTTAGATTGATTCAGAATGTTTGCCAGTTTTGCATGTCATTGTTTTCAGAGATTCTATCAGATTTTCAACGGATTGGTGACGTAAGAAATTTTAAGCTTTGACATATTCTTGATATAGCTTGCCTTCTGTTAGGTTTGGCCCATGTTTTTGATAGCTCACTTTGACATAATTGTTGCTGTGACTCTGTTGCTTCATCCATTAGGCATGTTAGTGGCCTTTCTTTACCATGATTAGTCGTGGGAACCGGATTTTCAAGTTAAGTAAAACGTTCACTGTTCCTTAGATCAACAGAGAATGGACCATGAAAAAAATTGGTACGAATAACATTCTAGTGAACTATTTTGTACTATTGGATCATTTGCTTTACAGTTACAGGCAATGAAGACTTGTGCTGTCTCAGAAGCCTCATTCCATCACCCTTCTTTTGATAGCATCGATAAAATTAAAAAACAGAAAACAGTCAGCCAAACGTGCGCAGACTGGAGTTGTTGAAAACTATCATTCACTTGTATTCTTTGTAACTCCAAAAGGTATCATCACTAACTTCGATATTTTCATTGCTTGCTTTAGTATCTGTTTGTGGGAGTACTTGTGTGGAGAAATTGTGTTTTTTCAGTAGGTGGACCTTCTACTTGAACTGGTGGGTTGATGCTTGAGTTCATGGTTTCTTCGCTTTGCATCAAACTTCAATGTGCTACGTGGCATCCCGAGGAATTCTGCCTATCGGTGTTTTAGGTTCTGTTGGGCGCTAGCTAGGTTTTCTTTCTCTCAGCTCAGTCACTACAGCATTACAATGGCATCAACAGAAGTGAACTTTGGTCAAAAACAAATTCATCAACTCGACCTTGCCCAATCTAGCTCATTTAGGCGATTAAGTTTTTCTGACTGCTTTAGCAAATCTATTCTAGATGGTAAGTTAATTTGTTGGCTTTCCATGTCTTGTTTTGTACACAAAAATCCAAGACCTTTTTTGGCTGCTCAATGACTCTTAACTGTGAAAACAGTCCCCGCAGAAGTCTCTGTTCCTGGACGTATACGATGATGTTACATTCCCCAGCAACATTTCCTCGTTAGATAATATTGCGATCGGTAAAACATGGTGAACTTCTGCTTGATTTTTCGCCCTGTAGAATCTGGAATAGATCACTGTTGACCAGTAAAAAAAACATGAAACTGGTGGATTATCATTAGTATAGTACAATAAAGTTATGACGATTTATTGATCAGTAGTCGACGCTAACATAAGAAATAACAGTATTTTCGGAGGGCAACATGTAAATGTTTGTATAAATCTGTAATGTGTTTGATAATTTTTAATAGTTTTACTCACACTGGGGGGGGGGGGGGAGTAAGTATGACACGCCGTGCATGCCAAGCACACCCGTTGCAAGTTGAGTTACTTCAAGTCTGTCTCATGCAGTGTAACCATGGCCACAGGGATAGTAATATTCAGCTGCTCTTTCAATTATAAGCTGCTCTCCAGAAAACAACTGACCATCATACCCTCATGTGGTGTGGTCTGAGGAATATACAATGGAACTGCTGCAGGAATTCTATCATGCACGCCATTGGCGTTTTCGTTTCTTTGAATATTCAGGGAGCACTGTCACGGGGATTTTGCTGTTTTCAGCTTCATTCGTTACTAAAATCTTTAACTGGTACCTCTACTTGTTCCTCTAAATGCGTCAAATGTAACTAACAGAAGCATGTCAAACGTGGTGGCTCAGAGAGCAGCCCATAATTGAATTCTGGCACTATTTTAAAGGAATGGCGTCTAGAATTTGAAAAACTGGCAGTTTTTTCAAATTTCCAATCCATTTCCATCCTTTGCCATGCGATAGTGTTAGGCGGCAATAAATGGTATTCGGTGTAGTGATGAAGTCGCTAGAGATAACGAACACTACATCTATTATTTTTGTGGGTTTCATTGATGTCAGTACATATTTTCGTGGCATTGTAAAATGACGCTAATACCGCGACAGTTGGCCCGCCTTTAATCCAAGGGAACCTGAAGACTCTTTAAACACTGAGTTGTTGATATGTACTAGCCATATTCACATACAGCTGCACTTGCAAGTTCAAATGGGAGTGGAACAAGGATTAGATGATTACACATAGAAAATACATGACGTAAGCGCTCTGTAGCTTGAACAACAAGTGGATGAATTGATGAGTTTTAAGATATAGATTATAGCGTATTTATAAATAATGCCTTGGCGAGTTCAGTAGGGCTGTGTGGACTTTAGGGTTTATTAATAAAAGCAACAATGTCTTTCCTGCCCTATAACTGCCCCTTAAGATTCAGATGGTGTTAATAAACAAAAAATGTGACCAGTTCATTTATGTCTGACTTTATTATTTAAATTTATAATTTAAGAAATACAAGGGTATCCAGCCATACATTTTTTAAATTTAAACTTTTTGGTCCAGCTGCAGCATACATAATCGTACCCTGAATTTGGATCATATGGCTGAATGAAATACATGTACTTCTGTGATGATTCTAATATGACTGATCTGAAACAAACCTTTTTGGTTTTCTGGGATAATTCATTGGAATATATATGGAGAATATGTTTGATGCAGGCATCAGCCAAAGGTGCTAAAACATCAAAGTAATCAACCAGTTAAGCTTCTGACATTTTTGATCCTCCATTGATGGCAAAAACTTCAAATTGCAAACGTCAAGCAGATTTGCTTTTGGTGCTGAAGAATCCAGCATGGCCCAGAAACTCTGTTCTCAACCATCTGATGATTCACCCAGTGGAAGTCCTTCTTCTGTGACTCCATTTTCGATCCAAGTGAATGTCCAAGTTGTCAAAAGAGATGGCAAAGCCAGGGTGAGCTGCCTTGTTTAGCTCACATTTCTCCCTGAATTATGACTGGATTTCATCACGAAATTCAGTAGAACAGTGGGTGTGGGAAGCATGTCTTGAAAAGGCAGCGTTGCATTTCTCTTGAGCAGTCTTCAAATCTATATCTCTGTTTTGATTTGAAATTTGTTGTTTTGTCTGGACAAGAGCTGCATCACAGTTCTCACCAAGCTCATCAAGTTTTCTCAGGATACTGAAATTTGCATTAGTCAGTTTCATCTTGTTAAATCTTGAGATAGTAGCCTGTTGAGCAAGCAAATATGTACATAGGTTACTGTGTATCTTTTCTGTTCAAAACAAAGTGAACCTGTTAACTGATCATGTAAGCCTTTCCATCAAACAAATGTGATGTATTTTACTAGCTTTCCTTGAAAGCTGTAATAATATAAAATATCTACAGCTTACAGCAATAGACCTTTTTTGCTTGTACATTTTGTTTTCCCAATACAGATCATGTTATGATACTTAGGAGATTTGATCCTTCGTCTTGTTCATTAAAAAGAGCACATGCAGACATATCCATGTTTGCATGTACTCTTTGAACAAGACAAAGGATCAAATCTCCTGAGTATCATCCCATGATCTGTATTGGGAAAACTATTTATCTTGCCTTGAACAAGTAATTAGAAAAGAGATTTTTTGACATGAATATTTGATAACATGTTACTTGTACAACTACAAGCTGGCTTGTTAACTTTTATTAAAAATAAAAAACAAAACAAAAATCTGGTGAGTTGAATCTGAACATGACATTCTTGTTTCTTTTTGGTTTTCACTATCATTTTAATTTTCATGAAGGAATAATAACTTCAATTTTAAGAAAGAAAACTCTGCAAGGATTCTGTAAGTAAATTGTAGACAATAAAGTTGTCATAAAAATGCCCTTTCTATTGTAACTGCAGGTGCTTTGTATTGTTGTTTTACATTTGTCATATGGACTGTACTATAATAGATTTCTCAGTAAATATGACTGGGATATAGGACTATTTTTAGTGGTTACATAAATTCATTTTTTGCATTTAACTGATGGATCATCCCCTCCCCCCTTCAAAAATATTTATATCTTTTCATTTAACCATGTTTGATACATCAACATAAGCTGAACTTAGCGAAGATAATTGTGATTTTATGTTCCCTTTAAATACAGCACTCTTAATATTTCATCCATTTTTGGTCTTTTATAGCAATATTTTAGCAATAAATTTAAAGGGAATTTCACCGGGTTGCATTCCGCCCTGCTAGTCTCCAAGCGTTTTTAGTCTCGTCACGCAACGACTGCGAGGGACACTAATTTCCTGCATTCCAGCGTGCCGGTAATATTTCCGTCGCGTTTTACAGCTGGGAAGGTGTTTATTAATTACATGTAAGCAGACTCTTTTTCTTAAAACATCTCGGGCAGAAAAGAGACCTACATCTCACTTAATTTAGCACTTCCGGAATGGAACTGTAGCCATACTCCATCAGGTATTTTGCAATAAAATAACTACTATCACTTACTGCGACTGACTTTGACTTGAGAAGTACGCCAAGCACCGAAGCAGTTGCAGCCATTTTCTCACTCCTTTGCTTTAAAAGTACTGACCCTGCAATGGCAATGTTTGAAAACTAAGAACACTCTTTGGTCCTTTTGTTTACTGCGGAAGTCATCAAGAACGAGTAGAACAGTGGAGCTCTCTCTTTCCACTCGTTGCAGAGGAGTTCCAAGTCGAAATTGGCCAGATCTTCTTTGCCAGATTTTGTTAAAATTGAAGGATTCTTTTTGAGTACAACGCCGCTACCTCGTTGGACAAAGTTTTCAATATATTTTCAATGACGTGATTTCTAAGCGTTGGATTTTTCATTACGGCATTTGCGATCTGTGAAGGTACGCCATGCGCTAAAGCCTTTCGATTCCAATGGTCTGATAGCTTCCACAGAGGGATTTGTTCATAGTTTTACTAGGATACTGGACGCTTAAAAGAGTCTTTGGAGTTTCACTAGTGTTAGTAAGATTATTGGAAGCAGCGTTTGAGGCGATTGGAGTAAAGGTAAGTATCGGTTGTGGAATTTCGCACAGGGATCTTACTGTCAGTTGACTGGGGAAAGCTTGTAGCACAAGTCCGTATAGATGACTTTGAATAGAAGACACACCAATAGAACCAATAGGAATTCTTGCCGGAGTATAATAACGTACCTGTTGGCTGATCGCGGTAGAAATACTAGAATTGGCTGTAGCATTAGAAGTACAAGTGGTACTGATTGGATCAAATTGTAAACATTTCGAGGATTTCCCACGGCACGAGGCTTGGGTTTCGCCACCGTCGCTCTCAACGTCCAATAAGCGCTTCGTTCTGGGAAGTTCGCGATCCTTGAAGATTCCCTTCAATTCATCTTTGGGCTTTTTAAGATGATCAGAGGCCTTTTTGAATTTGATCAGTCGTCGATAGCACGCTTTACAAACTGACAACTCGCTGGTCGCTAAATAGCAGCTCACATTCACATCTAGACAGGAACTAATCATCGCTGGAAAATCAAAATAACTTTTTTCAAAAATATAATTTTTTTTATATTTTCCGAACTGAAGTGGAACGGATAAAGCAACAATCACTCAGTGCAAAACCTTCTTCGGCGTTTCCTCCATCGAGAAACTACGATCAAATGCAGAATTTCAAAACGCGGGAAAAACGATGTTGATTACAATCTCCTGTGTTCTGATTGGTCACATAAAAAACAATGTCAGTGATCTCATTGGTGCAAAGACTACAAAGGAAAAGAATGTTGTTCGAATGTGAGCAGCCGTTTGTGAGGAGGAGCGTTGCGTGACGAGACTAAAAACGGCTGCGAGGGAGACTACCCCTTATGTTGTTGTAGCAGCGCTTCTCAAAAGAGCTGAAGTACACTTTCTAGTGGAGTTCAGCCATTCTTGCCAGATTACTTATGCACTATCAAAACAACTTTTAGCAAATCAAATGCGTGTTTCTTCGGTATATCAGAACGCTGCACAAAACAAGATAAGCAAACGTCATTTTCTCTCTACATTTTATATACTCCCTTGATTTAAAAAGTCCAACTTTCGAGAAAACGAAAACCAACATAGAAAGAGGAAGTGGACTTTAGCAGATCAAAACAATGTGAAAAAGAAAATGGCGTCTGTATGAATTCAGTTTAAAGGTTATTTGACAAAAGAGAAACTTTCCATGACAATTTAAATATTAGTCTCATCTGGTATCAGAAGAGAAAGAAAACAAACAGCGGTTACAAACATTACGTATGGGTTATTGACCAAGTGTGAGGTCAAGATGGCTGGATATTGGCCAAGTTCTTTTTTTGCGTGTTTATGGACCGAGACGAAGTCGAGGTCCATAAACTCGCAAAAAAAAAAAAAGAACGAGGCCAATATCCAGCCATTTTGACCGAACAAACTTGGTCAACAAAGGATTTATTATACGGCTTTTGGTGAAATTTTGCTTTCGGGATGCAGCGGGTAGTCCCGAGCGGGCAAGATGGCTCCATCTTGCCCGCTCGGGTAGCCAATCACAGCGCGCGATTTGGTTCATCTTGCCCGCTCACGGAGCTAGCCATATAATAAAAATAGATAACGCACGGTATAAAACTTAACTGTATTAATCGCGTGGCTCTTAGATTCGCGCGCACTGTATCCCATACAGTGCGATATATCACAATACGACACAGCACAACACAACTCAACACAACACAATACATTACAATGCACTATGCGATATGCTTTCTTGGGAATTCAAGCTAGCCTGGGTTGAAGACTGTTCTAAAAATAGAAAGATACGCGCAAAGTTTGACTCAAGGATATATGGGAGATAGAGGCTCCGGGTGATGGGCTCCTGTATTAACCAATAGCCCTTTTCACGGTTAACCCTGCTCATTTGCATTACAATTAAATCTAGCATGTATGTGAGGCAATTTCGGGCTATTTTGCAGTTTTAGCCCGAAATTGCCTCGCATCTACGTTGAATTACATTGTAATGCAAATGAGAAACACTAACCGTGAAAAGGGCTATTGGCTCCCAGAGCTTTTTGCCAAAGACCAATCTCGTTTCCAGAGCCTCGTTCCCCTTGACCAGCGGTCGAAAAACGAGAGCTCTGGAAGCAAACATTTTGAAATAAAAATGGAAATAACCGAATTTTGCCCATCCGGTCTCACGCAGTCTGCATCTACGGCGCATGCCTGAAATGGATGCTCCCAGAGCCTCTCGATATCCTGCCGCATGCCAGAAGGATCGTGGGCTCTGGGGACGAGAATGGCCAAAAACGTGTTTTTTTGGACATTTTGGAGATTTTCAGGCTGAAACGAACCAAAATAGCTCCAGTCTACGCAAAAAAGAGATTCGCAATACGATAGCATGCCTTTCTTTCCACTAGCATTCCTTTTTTAGTACGACATTTTTGCTCGTGCATGCGCGGGAATCAATTAAAATTTAAATAAATAAATAATTTAAATTAAAATAATTTAAACATCTACTAAACCCGCTTATAGCACAACTAATCTAGGCGGGTTGTACTAATTAGAGTCATATTTACCGCGCAGAAAGTGATTTTAAAACAGCTACTAAATAAATAAACATACACACACATTAATAGTTAATCAAGCATAAAGGTAAAAAGGTAAAGCAAATTGAGAGGTGTAAAGTAGATAAACGGTAATTCAGTATTAGAGAATCGGCATCGACATAATAGTCCTCAATTTCAAGTACAGTTAGAAGCAACTTATGAATTTTCCTTTTAAATGCTCTTTTCGTGAGCTTACGCCAATCGGGGTGTAGACAATTCCATGATCTCGTACCAAACACAGGGAAAGACTTAAGTTTTGTATGCAATCTGGATTTCTGTACAAAAAGATTATCTGCACACGAGAAACGCGTGTTGTAAGCATGAGCGTCAGATGAATGTATGAAGAGTTCACGAATATTTTTAGGTGTAGAATGAGTAGAAACATCATGCATTATGGTTGAGACCGTTTCAAAGTAGAGCATATTAACAGGTAAGATGTTGGAAGCAACAAAAAGAGGGATGGCATGAGATCTTTTGCTGGCAAAGAAAATTAGGCGGAGTGCACGCTTTTGCAGAGTGAGAATAAACGGTAGGTTTGAAGAAGGGTATTTAGAGGTACATGGTGCCTCAGCCTGGCAATTGTACCTACTATTTTACTGATCTTCGAAGCGATATGATCAATATGAGGCCTCCAGGTTAAATTTTTGTCAATCAGTACTTCTAAAAATTTTACATAATCTTTGCATTCAAGAAGCGCGAATCCATTATTAATAATATCCGGAATTCTGATACACGGCTGATAATTAATTCTTTTTTGTGCTGGCCTAAAGATGACAAAGTTTGATTTCTTCGCATTAATGGCTAGTTTATTAGCATTAAGCCAGTTACAGACATTATTAAGCTCATTATTAACAACGGTTTCCAGGGTTTTCAAGTCGTTGTCAGCATATAACAGGTTTGTGTCATCAGGAAATAGATAAAAGCCAAGTTTATTGCTACACAGGTAAATTTCGTTTATAAAAATCAGGAAGAGTAAAGGACCTAGAACAGACCCTTGTGGAACTCCAGTTACCGAGCTTTTCTTCGATGAAATATGGTCATTGTCAATGTGCGTTGTTTGTGTTAGATTAGCCAAGTACGACGTAAAACACTCATGTGCAATACCTCTAATCCCATAATGGTGCAATTTATCAAGTAAAATCGTGTGATTGACCGTATCAAATGCTTTCTTAAAGTCCAGAAAAATACCACAGGTAAACATTTTCTTGTCCATATTTCAGTGTTTGTACCATACCCACAATGTCCAAAATTGCATGCTGAGTGGAAAAAGTCTCTCTAAAGCCATACTGGGCTTAATATAATAATTCATTATCTTCGATGTATGATTTCAATCGGTTGTACATAACTTTTTCAAAAATCCTGTTAAAGACGTAAAGTAATGAAATAGGACGGTAGTTGCTAGGGTCGGTGTCATCGTCGCTTTTGTATACTGGGATAATTTTTGCATGTTTTGACTTGGAAGGATATTTGCCAGTTTGAACAGAGAGGTTGATGAGCTCAGCTAAGGGTGATGAAATTACGTTCTTTGAGCGCTTCAAAACGCGAATAGGGCATGAATATAGCCCATAAGCCTTTTTAGACCGCAGAAACGAAATTTCTAGTTGTATGTCTGACGAAATGACCGGTTCAAAGAAAAAGGAGCTGGTGAAATTAGTATTAGTTAAGTATTCGCGATAGTGACAATTGCTATCTGGTACATTTGCCGTGAGCTTTTGGCCAATCGTAGAAAAAAAATCATTTACGTTCGGAAGTTCCGCTGGGTTACGCGTCACGCCATTTCCATTCAATCGTTGAAGACCAACAATGGGTTTAGATTTCCTTTTGTTGCAATTCATTACCTCGTTGATTCCAATCCATGTTTTCTTCATATCGTTCATGTGTTGTGTAAAGTGTGTATGATAATAAAGCTTCTTACTTTGTCGGTTTAGCGTTGTAATTTTGTTTCTATAGAATTTGTATTTGTCGATATCCCCTGAGGCAAACAGCGTTTTTAATCTTAATAGATTTGCGCAATCCTTTGGTAATCCAGGGTTTCAAGGATTGCTTGAATTTACGCTTTGATAGAGGTTTAAGCGGAGCATTTTTATTAACCAGTTTGTTGAGTTTGTTGTACATCTTTGAAAAAGCAATATCAATATTTCCGTTCGCTCTTGTAAGAAGCAATCCCCAATCGACTTGCGCTAATTCAGAGTTAAAGTCCTCTTCTGAAAACCTAGAGAAGTCACGTATCATAGTCTTTTTAGGGAAATCCGTATCACAGGAGGAGTCTGTCAAGCAAAGTATATTTATATCCGAGATGATGTTACCACTAGTGATTTTTCCGCAATATTTATTTGTAAAAATATTATCAATAAGCGTGGCCGAGCTGCTGTATACCCTAGTTGGTTTATCAATCGTTGGAATGAAAGAATAGCTTTGTAAGGTGAATAAAAACTCTTTGGTGAAATTGCATGTTTCGGAATTGAGGAGGTTTATGTTGAAATCGCCCATTATGTTCCCATTATGTAAATTGACTGAATCTCTCGAGGGCCTCATCAAAATATGCCTGAAAGCTCTCTGGAGAGTTATGTTGTCTGTAGATTATTCCACAAAAAAAATATTGCTTTTCTTTTCAAAAAGAAACTCGACCCAGAGAGCTTGAAAGGCGTTGGTTGACATTTTTTCTATTATCTTATACTTAAATTTGCCACTAATGGAATACCAACACCTCCAGCGGAAAGAGGCGAAGGAACAAATTCAAATTCAAAACCTGGTAGAGACGGTAATTGTTCTGGTAGATCTGAATTTGCAAGTTTAGTCTCAGTTATCCCTATAACACTAAAATGATGCTCAGCTCGTTTAAAAGATGAGTTTCTAAGCTTTCAAAATTTTGTTTCAGGCTTCTAACATTGTTGTGAAATAAAGAAAATTTCGGAATTCCGCTACTGGTATCATTCAAGTTATTTTTCAAAGTAAGCTACGTCTTTAGGCATTTTTTTCGCCTTCCTTTTTTCTCCTTTTCTTTTCTTTTTGCCGCAGTGATTTACCTTCTACTGGGCTTGCTACGAGTTCAAAAAATTCTGAGAACATGGAGAAAGCAATACCAAGAGCGACCATTTTTACCATGGCATGGCCACGTGTAATCGAAGGAAATTTTACTCTACTTTATTTATAGCTCCAAAGAGCCGATCACTCTGAACTGGGTATCATTGGAAATATCTTCTCCTTCTACAGATTTTGAACATAGATGACGCCAATTCTGGTCAAAGGTGATGACGTCAGAAGTGGAACAAGGCCAAGGGTTTTAACGACCGGTTACTTGCGGCATCTGAGTCAATGGGTTAAAGTGTACAAAACATGAAAAATAATTGCTGCTTATTTGAAAGGCTTTTCAAAATAGAGAAGAGTGATGTTTTCCTGTTTGAGATATCCTCTTCTCGTTTTAGAGATATCGATGTTTTTATATTATGCAAATAAGGAAAGTGATGACTTCATAAATATAATTGAAACAGAAAGAAACAGCTACTGGGCGCCAAGGTTTTTACGAATTGAGTATTTTAAGTCACTGATTAGTAGCATTTCTTTAATCATGATTTTGCATGCGTGTCGGACTTTCCAGTAGTAGCGAGGATTTTTTTATTTCTAAATTTATAAGTTTATTTGAGCCATGCCTTGCTTCTGGGTATTGTTTGTAACCGCTGTTTGTTTTCTTTTCCTTTTGAAATTGAAATGTTCGAAGAACAAGAATATGTCATGTTATACATTTTGAGTATGGCCTGAGTTTAGCAGAAAAGAGAAACAAATGTTTGAAATTTTCTTCGCACTTTAACAAGCCACTCTATAACAAAATTGCAGTTAGGTTTTATTTGCAGGTATCAATTGGAGAATACTATTAGTGAAGAAAAAAAACATCATTTCTTAAATATAAAACTACGACACTTGTGCACATGATATGAGTCAGAGACCTTATTAAAAAGAAGGCGCGCTTTAAAAGTGATAGCTTCTCTCTTATGGTTTTCCTAATCACCAAATGCTGTAGAATGCCGCACAACTTCGTAACAAGGTTGATTGGCACACAGACCATTGTAAATGAGATGCGTCTTTTTGAGCCTTCAACATGAATGGTTAGCGGTCTTTCTTATTATAACATGATCAATCGAACAAATTGACGTCATTTTTAATGAGTCTGTCCTGTTATTGAAAATAAATTTCATAACATTGTCAAAGTTGCTGGTGATAGCAGAGTGGATCCGCAAACTACTCTGTTTGACAATGTTATGACGAAAATTATTATCAATAATTAAAAACTGACATCAATTCGTTTTTTACGATAACAAATTGTCCGCACTTGTTCGTTGACGCATCGCATAAGTTATACATTCATGTGTCTGTCCGCTTATTGACGATAAAAATTAGCCAGTGAGCGCGCTCGAATGTCTGCAGTTATCGTAAAAGCGTTGTTTGATGGTTAACACAGTACCACAATAATTGAACGAAGCGACTATTTGCTTTATGGCGGACAATGCGCCATACTGATTAGAATGTCAGCTTCTGGCTCGCATTGAACGTCTTTTCTTTAATCGCTAGCGCTATTCTTGTGTTTTAATTGCTAAGTTTTCGTTATTTCCGCTTACTTTATTGATTTTTTTCTTCAGAGAAAATTCCGAAAAATGCCGGCTGCTAATGCAGCGCGAATACGGATAAATACGATGCTGCCATACTGAGATATCGTTTGTTAGATATAAACTAACAAAAGAATGTTAGACTCAGTTATTCAAGGAAAACCTTTGGCACAGTATGCATTGTACACAATGCAATATCTATTAAATAAAAGTAATGATGCATACATGAGTGTTTATGTGGCGAAGGCGCTCTTGCAACTAGCCGGACGTTGGTACTTTTTACGGGCATGCGGGGCCGTCGGCGGACGAATTTCTAAGTGCCCTTCCAGATGTTTACTTTGATTTACTATAAACGAAAGCGTTGCCACTAATTTTTGTCGACGGCAATTTCAGCCGCGAGAACTTATGATTGTGAAGTAAATAAATTGCAAACTTCATTTGTGAACGCTTTTTCGTGACAGTGTAAAAACGATATTTGCTTGTCAGCACAATTGAGTACCGTCTCTTTTATTAGTCATAGAGTGACTTCAGACTGACAGGTCCTTATTTTACATCACGACCAGACATGTATGACACATATCCAACAGGGACCATGCCTTTTCGCTTCCTAGTTCCGGAAACCTCTGGTGTTCTTTCTTTTAGGGCAATCTAACTCTGTTTCTAGGACAAATGTATCTTTACCATTCTCATTCTCATTTTACCATACTCAGTTAAAAATGACCTTGCTCTCCATGAGTTTTCGTAGCTCAGTGGATTGAGCGCCCGCCCGATGTTCGGGAGGTCATGAATTCGACGGATCCCTGTTGGGGACTCAGATTTTTCTTTGTCCCATGCTCGTGTCATCTAGATTAACCCACCTTTCACATTTATTACCGAGCACAAAATTCACCATCTTTATTTACTTATCACTACTCATCGTCGGTAGTGCTAATCCTAGCTTTATGCAGGACGCCTGTCACCTATGAACTCACTTAAATGCCCTTGCTCCCCATGAGTTCTCGAGCTCAGTGGATAGACCGCCCGCCCGGAGATCGGGAGGTAATGGGTTCGATTCCTGTCGGGGATTCAGATTTTTCTTTGTCCCATGCTCGTGTCATGGAAATTAACCCACCTTTCACATATATTAACGAGCACAAAATTCACATGCATCTTTATTCACTTATCACTGTATCTTACCTGTAACAACTTCAACGTCACTGATTGTCTCGGTGTTAAACACTCCTGCACTTGTAGCTATACAAATATAGATCCCAGAATCCCCTGCTCTAAAATCTCTTATGATAAGCGCATCCTTTTTCCTGTGACTCCTCCCCACGGGCAGTGCTGCTCCTTGTCTTTTCCAGCTGATGACTGGTCGTGGATCACCAGTGGCGCTGCAGTTTAGCGTCAAAGTGTCGCCAGTAGCAGCAAACACTTTTCCAGGAGGCTTAATGGTAAACACAGGAAGGGAAACCACAACTAGTTGAGTTTTCCTTTCAACATTTCCTAGCAGGTTAACAGCTGAACAGACATAGGTTTCAGAGTCACTTTTACGGACATCAGAAATTTTCAAGACACTGTTATTATAGTGCGCCCTCGCCTGGGGTAACTGACCAAACGACTTCCTCCAGGTGACAACTGGTGCAGGGTATCCCATCACTCGACAGGTTGGTAGGGTGACATTACTTCCTTCGGTGACGTAGGAAGGTCCCGGATGAAGAGAAACACGGGGAAGAACTGAAATTAAGTAAACGTTATTATTTTAATATTCAAACTCTGAATGAATTGGTGTCATCCGTTGTTGCTTGCGGTGGAATCAGGAAATAACGTAAAAGCAGAAAACACTCCAAAATGCTGTTCTCATCATTCACTCTCGACATTTAGAAGAACAGAAAATGTGCCCAATTATTGCTTACTTTTAGAGCACCTTTTTCGAGAAAACCACTCATATATAAAATCCTTTATTTAGTCCAGAGCTGTTTCAGAATTAAACTATTCGTTTAAACTTACTAGAAATTGCAAGTTAATACTTGAAAAATAGAACAAAAGCACTATATTTATCCATTATGTCCCTCTATAAAAGGACATAATGCTGACCTTATTGCTTAAATTTTTGCTCATTTGCATATTGCTTTGCATACGTGCAGAAAGAAACATGTTAGATATAAATTGGCTCCAGGTAGCTAAAGAACTACTGAAACTTAATACATGGTTAAATGTTTAGCTCTTTTGGCGTAGTAGTCAAGGAAATATTGCCTTCAGAAACTGAAAAATTTCTGGGTGGCATAAGCGCTTTAATATCAGCTCACACATTCTTTGTAAAATTTTGAGTTTTTAAATTCGTGTTGCACAAAAACGTATTTAATACAAACGGCTCATATTCATTGGCAGAGTTAATCATACTATAATGACATATCAATATTCAGAGCTGATTTGTTTGTAGCTCCATTAGAAACTGAATTGCTGATGCTAAGGAGGCACATATTGTAAAGAAGGATCCCCCTATAGATACACAGGGGATGGTTTATGTACTCAAAAGCAGTAGTTTAATAGTCTCAAAATTGTAAACCGGTTCTTTAATAACTACTTTGTCTAATGTATTGTATTATTTTTTATCTTTTGTTGTATCAAGAAACCCACCATTTACTGCTAATCGCACCACTTCACGTGCATTCCCCAGGATGTTTGTTGCTGAACACTGATACAAGCCTGAGTCATTTCCTGTCACCTTAATCAACTCCAGCTTTCCACCTGAAACCGCTGACTGACTGATTTTTAAATGTTTGTCCAATTTACGCCACGTTACTGCAGGCTCAGGATTACCGCTGGCTAAACACTGAAACGAGGCTGTTTCACCTTCGTTCACTGTCAGCGTCACAGGCGAAACAACAACAGCAGGAGATGATATCGATTCACCGGGTTCGCCTTTAGTTCCCGGGATGCCTTTGTGTCCTATGTCTCCTTTCTCGCCTTTGTTTCCAGTCTCTCCCTGTAGTCCTACAGGTCCAATAATGCCTTGCTTGCCGCTCTTTCCTGGCGATCCCATGATACCTTGATCTCCCTTGTTTCCAGTCTTTCCTTTCTGTCCTCTTTTTCCCCGGGCTCCTTTGTGTCCTTTTGGCCCAGGTGGACCGGGAGGACCTGGGAGACCTGATGAACACGTGACACCCTTTGACTCACAGAGATGCACTTTCCCCTCTAATAAAAGTTTGTTGATTTTGAGCATCGTTTCTGTTGTGTGTTCAGCTTCTGTTGAGTTCTCAGATGAGTCAAGTTGACGGCTGTGTCTGTAGAGTTTAAGGGATTGACCTTCTAGGAAGAAAAGAAAAATAACTTAAAGTGCCCCTGTGACAAAAAATAAATTAGTTTTTTTCTTTGGATTTCAAAACTATGTTAACTAAACACTAAGTGACCCAAGTTTTAATCCTTGATTTAAAAAAGGCACCTGTTTATTTTAACTGGAACTTTCCTATTTAATGATCCGCCATTACTAAATTTAAGTTCTTGAGAGAGCTGGATCGATGAGAAAATGACGTCAAAGGCTCACTAGTTTAAGAATGCAATGCGTGTGTACGCTTCAGAAATTAATATGCAGCATGGGAGTTTTGGGTTTCACACTTTTAAACTCGCACTTTGCATACATAATAAGCTGCGTTCACACGCTGAAATTTTAAGCTGGTGAGCCTTTGACATCACTTTTCCCTGATCCAACCCTCTGAGGTCAAATCGGTCAGGTTTGAACGTGAGTAATGGAGGATCGTGAAATCCAAAACTTACACTCAAAGTAAACAGCCTTTGGATAAAAATGAAAGGTCAGAATTTTGCCAGTCAAGTGTTAAGCAGACACACTTTCAGAATCTCAAGAAAAAAAGGAAG
>JAHPZR010003383.1:42500-47500 GCA_019787425.1 Platygyra sinensis | reverse complement strand
ATTGACACAGGGATTAGTTGGGTGTCGCAAGCACTGTAGAACCTAGCATGAAACTGCCGATAACACGTCCACGCACGCTGATACGCTTTTTGAGATCCGGATGTGAGACTAGAATTGAGAAGTTCGTTCAACTGAGCGACCAATTCCTGGGCTGAAGGTTCTCGGGAACTGGCGTTGGGAATTCGTCCATTCCAGGGGATATTGCCTTGAACCGCTCTATCTGAAAACGGGAGATTAAGTCGGCGCGCTCGTTAAGCTTCCCTGGAAGATGACGAGCCGTAAAGAAAATATTGAATTTAAGAGTAGTTAACACCATATCCCTGATGAGAATCATAACTATCTTATGTTTAGACGTCTGCTTATTGATTATGTCCACTAAGGCAGCGTTATCGGTCACGAACGTCACACATCTATCCGCCAATTGATCCCCCCATATATGTAACGCAATTACGAGAGGAAACAATTCTAATGCTGTGATGTTCAGTGATTGCCAAGACTCGGGCCAACTACCGTAAAACCAATGTGTTTTAAATAAAGCCCCGTATCCTTTAGAACCGGCTGCATCGGAAGTAATTTCATATCGTGAAGCGGACATTCTTTCATCCAGAAAAAATGTGCGACCATTGTATTGCTCCAAGAACGATAGCCAAACGATTAAATCACTTTTGGCGTCTTTGTTTAAACGGATTTTAAAATGGGGCCTTCGAATTCCTCTCGTAAGATCGATTAGCCTCCGTAAGAAGGCTCTACCCGGCAAAACCACTGAACATGTAAAGTTTAAGAGGCCAATTAATGACTGAAGTTCGCGGAGCGTGACTTTACGCCGCTTATAAAAATTCAGCAGCATCGTGCGGCATTTCGCGAGTTTTTCCTCCGGCAATCGAGCTTCCATGCGAATAGAATCTAGAGTAATCCCGACAAAAGGCAATTCGGTCTCGGGTCCTACGGTTTTCTCGGGCGCAATGGGAACGCCTAAGTAGTTACAAAGTGAAAGGAACCGTGACAGTAGATGTTCGCAAGACTGCTTACTTTTGGCTATTAACAAAAAGTCATCCAAAACGTGTATAATCTCGTCGGCCTGAAAGATTTGCTTGGCGGCCCACTCGAGTGCCGTACTAAATCGCTCAAAAATGGCGCACGATGACCTACAGCCCATTGGGAGGCAGCGATCGAAGTAATAATTCCCTTGCCACTTCATCCCCAGTAAAGGATAGTCCTCCGGGTGAATCGGAATAATTCTAAAGGCAGATTTGATATCAGTTTTAGCGAGATAACAGCCAACGCCTAAACGTTTTACAAACACTATTGCATCTTGAATGGACGCATAGCGTACCGAAGAAAAGTCTACCGGGATTCCTGAATTTACCGAATTCTCATGCGGATATGACAAATGTTGTATAAGTCGAAACTCATTGGGTGCTTTCTTAGGGACGATTCCTAACGGTGACACGACAAAATTATCGAACGGCGGGGCGCTAAATGGGCCTGCAACCCTACCGGCTTCGATTTCCTTGTGTAATTTATCCGTTACGATGTTTGGTAGATCTTTGGCACTAAGCAAATTTGGAGATTCGAAGCTAGATCTTAAATTAGAGTAATGAATATGAAACCCATATGAGAAGCCTTGTATCAAAAAGTTTTTTAAAAAGGGGTCGTAATCACGCAGAACTGAAGTGAGACGGTCAATTCTTACGGGGGTGACTGGATTGCTCTCTAGGAGACGCGCTAGCCGCTGTTGTTCCACTAGACTTAATGCTCGAGGTTGGTTGCTCCCCTCCCTCTGAACAATTTCTGGCTGCGTGCTTACCTCCACATCGGGAGCAGATGTGGGTAAAGGAACATCCTGAACAGAACCTCCCGTTATTAAAGTTAAAGCATGTTCCTTTAACGAGAGGGATTTGTCGCGATTTTCCGACTCGTCCGGCGGGAAGGTTACCTCTCTGGGGACGAAAAGGCAAGTTAGCTGAAGTGGCTTCGAGCCATAACTCCCACTGGACTTCCTCCCAAGGGTACCTATCGGGGGCGGACTGACGCAAGTATCTAAATTGCTCATCATAGTAAGCCCAGTTCCCGTTTTTGTTTGCAATGGCACGAACGGTCTCACAATATTTTAGCAAAGCGGCCGTGTCCCCCGCGAACCTCTGGCAATAAATGGCCATAAACGTGTGGAACGCCGTGACCCACTGCTGAATACTATTCAATTTACGTGGGGCGCTAGCTGGCTCTAATGTGATCTGCGGCTTATTGCCATTGCCTGTAGCCGAAAGCCCAACAGTAAAACGCTCTTGTTGAACCGCGGTTTGGAGCAGTGCTCCAAGGTGTACAAATTCGTTAGCCCAAATTTTGGATTTTATTTTGTCGCTAACTGCACTTCCAAGTGGGATGGCGACGCTTGAAAAAAGGGGTGTGATGGGCATACTGTGCACGTTAGGTGATACAATATTACCTCCAGAAGTCCCGGCAATAGCTTGCGTCGCTTGCACAACGGAATTCTGCACTATCGAGGCGGTAGTAGGCACGTGGGCGGACACTACGGTCGACGTTGATGCTGCGTCAGTTGACGTTGTTACTGACGGTGGTGGTCGTAGCGCGTCCTGGACGGCCTTTTGGACAGCCAGAGAAAGGGCACTGGACAGCGCTGTAACATTTACTTGCATCGTGCCGTCTTGTTGATTAGAGGTACTATTGGACAAGCTGCTCGACGTGCTAGCGGGACTGGTTGCCATGCTGGTTACTGTAGAAGCAGAAGGGCCAGAACGTCTCGGACGCTTACTTCGTGGAGGCATACTCGTAAAGAAGAGAGAGTGTTAATTTATCCAAACGTATTACTGCTCTCGTGTAACTCTTAATCTGTAGTTGTATCGCAATAACTGCCACAGGTCAAATAAATGAGGTATTAAAATTAAGAATTGTCATTAGATCGTACGCTCGTATCCTCAAATACATACAACAGCTTGGGACTCCGAGTGCTATGGCACGCAACACAGGCGGCCCACTCATTTGGAGACAAAGCATAAAATCGACCGTTACCGGCCAAACTGACAAGGATCAAGGACAAACAATACGTTGTGAGTACAATGGCGAATTACACTACCAAGTACCAACGCAAAACAAATATTTAACTTGGAGGTATGTCCAATAAAGAGGAAATAATGAGCTATAGTACAGATCTAAGACGCTAACCTTGTACATCATTAAACACTTTAAGTGATTGAATCAAAGCCCCCCTCAAACTTCGATAAAGTTTAAACTGTCCACGTTGGTTCAGATGAACTCCATCGTGCAATAAGAATGACTGTGTTGTCTTCCAAAATCCCCTGTGTCTCCAGTAAAATGCAAATGAAAGGGGGTGTAGGACAACGCGTAAATAATCCGTCAACGTGCGAATGCGTACGTTTAAGTGCGCGTTCTCTCTCGGTATAGTTTGGCACACGCAAACCACGGTTACGCCAAATTGTTCATGTAATAGCTTTGTTAGGTCTTCTAACTGTGAACCGACAGTTAGAGCAGAACGGATTGAACGATCACTGATATCGTTCGTACCCAACTGGAGAATAACAATGTCAGGCGAAAATTGTCGGACTATCTCCAAATCGTAGCGTATGACTTTGGCCACAGTTCGTCCCCCTATTCCATGCCAGCGCAGGTTCATAGGGGTAGTGATGTCAAAATCCTCCCGTAAAGCGTTTGTAGGCAGACGTACAAACTCATGCAAACGCCTGATGAAGGAGTGCCCCAAAATCAAAACCCGAGGTTCAGCCATAACTACACATCGAGAGAGAAAACCACAAGTAAGCGCAACGCATGCTACGGGGGCATAACAAAGTAGTGTACTTGCCTTAACACGGTGCGTTGAACTTTCAAGATCACCAAAAAATTGAGTCAAAGACTGACGTTGTTCATGCGTTGCTATCTGAACCAACAATGAATCACAAAGCATTGATTGCATGATTTGAGCTTGCAAGGAATTGTAACTATTTTCCTATCTCCATCCCAGCTGCAGATAAGACAAACAACCAGGAAATTAGCCCTTCACAAAAATGTCATTAAGCCATTAGCTTAATGGGTGTTTTTTTCCTCAATTTCTTGCGACTGAACTTGGCTTCCCACAAAACATTTTATGCCAAGGCACGTTTGCCGCATTAATTTCCATATAAGGTCAAACGTAGGTATAATCGCTGGCAACCGAGATACAGTGAACCAATCAGAAAGCTAGAATTGCATTATCCGAGGTTGAGAATTTAATACTACAAAATATCTCCTTTTCAAAGCAATGATCTCAACTTTAGTTTAAGTAAGATCTCGGAAATACGTGTTATCTGGCTCATCAAGACAATGATAGAAAATTAAAGAAACCTCTCTTTTCAGGAGGTTCTCAATGGATT
This sequence comes from Platygyra sinensis, assembly GCA_019787425.1. NCBI lineage: Eukaryota > Metazoa > Cnidaria > Anthozoa > Scleractinia > Merulinidae > Platygyra > Platygyra sinensis. Next base: position 43,115 of record JAHPZR010003383.1, on the reverse strand, counting down.
AATGGCTAACGATCAGAGTTATCTTTTGGCTCTGTTTCAAAACGAGGCGTCGTGCAAAAGATTTATCGAAAAACGAGTTTCATTTGCATGAAAAATGAACTTACAGATGAAACATGTTTTCCTAACGTTGGTTCGGCACGAAGACTCGTTTTGACACAGAGTGAAAAGATAACTCGGAAATGAATTATTTGGCTTTTTTTACGGTTTACAGTTAATTTATTTTCCTTACAGTTAACAAAAATCTTTCATCGTTGAAAAAAAAAAATGTTTTGATAACTGTAAAACATGTCTAAGGTCTTCGGACAGATGCGGAGGTGGAAAATATATTATTCTAAGAATTTAAGCCAGGTATAGTTATTAATAAGTTTCCTGGCTTTTTCTCGTTATACCAAAGCACAAGACAAGGTTTAAAAAAGCCTTAACAAGAGATCTTGAGACTTGCGCTTTCGTGACTAATTTTTTTCACTGTTAGTATTTTATTCTACTAACAGTTACAAATTTTTAAATTTCTTACCCCTAACGGCTAATTATTTGGCCAGTTTTACGGCTATTACCCCTATTGAGGCCCTCTTTTAAATTAGCAGGATTCCGTTCATGTCATAATCATTGAAAGCA
>JAHPZR010003383.1:2500-37500 GCA_019787425.1 Platygyra sinensis | reverse complement strand
CGGCTGTGTCTGTAGAGTTTAAGGGATTGACCTTCTAGGAAAAAAGAAAAATTTAGTTCAGTGGAAATGAAGGAATACTACTGTATGCAAATAAGTTAGTTTTGTGAGTTTATCGCCGTAGGTGAGAATAAAGTTTTCATAACTACGGTGTCACGAAATAACTGAAACGGAAATACTCGAGGAATTAGAGAATCAGTAGAAAGCTTATCCTTTGCTGATTCCCTGATGCAGAAAAACTGTCAAAAAAACGTCACCATCTGTGTTGCCAAGGCTGACATGGTGGAGGTAATTGTTTCGTTACATCGTCTTCATCTAAAATAAGCTGAAGAAAGATTCGTTTCAATCATAAATCATTATTTTCATTAAAATGGTCTGCAGTGGATTAAAGAAAACTTGACCTGCTAACCCTTAGTTCAGACATTGCGTCTGTAAACGGCACAAACGGACATGTAGGAACAAGTTTACTTATGATTTGTGTTTTGACTCACAGACTTAATTTAAACACAGTATATGTAATTTAAACAAGCTCTAATTCTGATGACCGTGTTTCTTGATTTTAACTCAACTCGTCATTTCCAGCTTGCATCGGAAAAACTTACCAGAAGCGTTCTTGATTATCATGTCTGCGCCGTTTGACGGAGACTTGGCCTCCGCAACGCTTTCAAGAGCGTTTATTCTTTTCTTTTGCTCGTGTAGTTCCAGCTCAACTCTTAAAAAGCCGGCGCAGTAAAACACAATGGAGAGAACAGAAATAATAGAAGCAAAAGAAGGCATACTTTCCTTTTGAACAGCCATGATATCGGCGATATCAATCCGTAATTCCCCAACGTTAGTGGAAAACAAATTGCTTTAGCTGGTTATCTGATATTGGGATCACGAGTTTGGGTAACTTGCCAAATGATCTTTTATTGTTTCATGCGAGACCGCCAAGTTGGCATGGGTGTAGGTCCTCAAGATAGAACTACAGATCATGCATGTGCAAAAGTTAAGCCCCGGGGAAAATAAAACTAAATGGGGATAAATTAAATATCGCAAGGAATTCGCTTTTTTACTGCTTCTTTCAGTTAATGATATCGTGTTTTAAGTGATATTGCAAATTAAATTTAAAGCTTTGTGCGCTAACGTTTCCTCCGTTGTCGAACTATTCGGTAAGTTCTTAAAGTGCAAGCGCCCTTGCGCAGAAAAAGCTCACTCGCAGGTAAAAGCAAGCAAACACGACAAACAAATAAAAAAATTAATAATTCTACAGGCAAATTTCAAGAGATTATCAAGCTAATCTCTTGGCGAATTTCTAATATGGCGCCAAACTTAGCTTACGGGACTAAAACAAATAAATAATGTTTTTTTTATTCATGCCTCAATCTTTATTTGATTTTTTTTTTTTTAGTTTTGCTCCCCTAAACCTGGGAGTCACGTTATAATTCTAATATTTCGAAATTATCCCATTTATATTCATTCAATTCGTTAGCCTCGAGTGTCAGTTATCTTCCCCCCTCAGCACGATTAGGCTGAAGGATGAAGACTCTTGTGGTATTGTCTTATCAACATATTTTTTTGAGCTTTTGCATGTGCAATCAGAGACAAAGATGTGAGACATTTTTTTCTTCATCTGGTGGATGATGTTGCCCGACATCCTGTACAAAAAAATAGCCCGCTTTCTTCCTGTTCAATTTCTTTTTACCTTGGTACCCAGTGCTGGCCACGCTTGTGTGACCACAATGTGTTTCACGTATAAACGGCGGCAATTTCAAATTCATATTTAATTTTGTGGACAAGGCTAATTTTATAAAGAAACAAGGCATGTGTATTTTTTTCTCTCTTTTTTTTTTTACAGGAACGTTGCTGGTCTCTTGCACTAGAAGGCGTGTTCTAGTAATTTCCGACGGGTGGGTCGAGCACTGCTAGAGCCCCGTGCTGATCATAGACGTTATTCTCGGTTTTCATCAGTCATGTGATGACAACTAAAATCGTAACCATTCAATGAATAAAGTCAAGAATCTTGGATACGATAGATGATTGATATATAAACAACCTCGCCAAGAATCAGATCTTTGCTGTTTTTCGTTCGCGAGTTTTTTGCAGAAGTGTGTCACCCAAATTTATAGAGCTTTGTATGGAGACGCCATGTTTGTGTCTTTCGAAGGGACACGAACATGGCGGCCGTAAAGTAACAGAAACATATGTCACTGAGGTTTGCTATTGAAACGAAAAATTATTGCTCTAGAGATCCGACACATTGAAATAAATACTTCCTCTAGTGCAAGCACTGTTTAGTTAGCAAAAACTAAAGCGATAACTCTTCTTTTTACCTCCGCGACAGCCTTCTCAAACCACCACTGTCATGTCACGCAAAGCAAAAGCTTGGAGATTCAACACAGTACATGCTCTATTACAATAAGAATAATCCTGTCGAGCTAAAACATTGTGAAATGTCAAGTTCATATAGGGTCGTTTGTCTGATGAAACTAAAACCTCAGAAGGAAGCATAATATTTAATTTTGGAATTTGATTACGTCACATGAAAACCAAGAATAGGATGTATCGACCAAAAAGCGCTCAAATTTCTTAAAAACACAACGTAATTCTAGATATTGTAGGGCAAACTTTATCGATGCACGGAAAACACAACGTCACGTTTATCTCTGCTGTTGGTGCCAAGATAAACAACAGCAGGCAGACTAAGAACAATGAAAAGAGCGCTCAGTAACCGTCGTGAGAAGAGAATCGAAGGCGAAAGGAGAAGGGGAAATTAACTTTGAATCAAAACTTTTGTTCATTATTACTAACACGTGCATTTAGAAATTAGCTCATCTTATTCTTTGTCAGGGTTTGGATTCCCAAACCCGAGACAAGCGAGCTCATCTGACGCCTTAATCGAAATATGCTGTTTTCCATATACCATCAGTGAAAGGTATTACTGTTGAGTAGCGTGAAGAGGAACAACTCCGACTTGTCTCTGCTGAGTCCTTTTACAAAACAGCGCCTTCGCCGCTCTTTTGAACTCAGTTATTTTAATTTACACGGGAAGATATGAACTCAATAAATTGACCTCGCTCCCAATGTGTGGCTTCATAGCTCAGTTGGTAGAGCATCGCACCGGTATCGCGGAGGTCACGGGTTCGAATCCCGTTGAAGCCCTGATTTTTTTCAGGCTTCTTCTTACATTTGCTTAAATGGGAAAATTTACTGCGATGATCACTCTTCACTTTCATCTACTACCGCAGTACAAATATGAACTGAATTATTTCATATATACTTCACATCACTTCACTGCACGGGAACTATATGAACTCAATAAATTGACTTCGCTCGCAATGTGTGGCTTCATAGCTCAGTTGGTAGAGCATCGCACCGGTATTCGCGGAGGTCACGGGTTCGAATCCCGTTGAAGCCCTGATTTTTTTCAGGCTTCTTCTTACATTTGCTTAAATGGGAAAATTTACTGCGATGATCACTCTTCACTTTCATCTACTACCGCAGTACAAATATGAACTGAATTATTTCATATATACTTCACATCACTTCACTGCACGGGAACTATATGAACTCAATAAATCAGTGACTTCGCTCGCAATGTGTGGCTTCATAGCTCAGTTGGTAGAGCATCGCACCGGTATTCGCGGAGGTCACGGGTTCGAATCCCGTTGAAGCCCTGATTTTTTTCAGGCTTCTTCTTACATTTGCTTAAATGGGAAAATTTACTGCGATGATCACTCTTCACTTTCATCTACTACCGCAGTACAAATATGAACTGAATTATTTCATATATACTTCACATCACTTCACTGCACGGGAACTATATGAACTCAATAAATCAGTGACTTCGCTCGCAATGTGTGGCTTCATAGCTCAGTTGGTAGAGCATCGCACCGGTCTTCGCGGAGGTCACGGGTTTGAGTCCCGTTGAAGCCCTTAATTTTTTTTTACCTTTTTTTTTCAGGCTTCTTCTTTCCAATTGCTTAAATAGGAAAATTTACTGCGATGATCACTCTCCACTTTTGTTAAATTATAGTAAACCAATTGAATGACCAGCAGACATTTATAACTTCACATTCAGATGCCGCTTTCAGAATCATTTCCTATAGCGGCATTGGGTAGCGGTATATGATATCGAGGAGAAGCGAGCTGTGTTAGTTAACAATAACCACCCCAAATCATCTTCGTAGTTGTATGTAATTTACTTTGCGAAAACCCAGCGACCATGTACGAACTGTACGTGTGAAGAACTCAAGGCTTAAAAAAGGAAGTTGAATCTAATTTTATCACTTAGAAAAATGTTTGCTGAAGCTTTTATAATGACGTCACATGGTCTCTGGATAGGTAAACTTTCAAAACTCACGGTCATTTCATCTTTGAAAACTCAGTATGCTCTAAGCAAATCTATACTTAAATTTTTATATAGCAGGCTTTGAGGTAGCAGTGAATCGGTCGTATTATAGGAATTTATCAATAAACGCTAACTTCACAATTAATTAATATAAACAGAGCATTAATTAAGAGACCTTGATCAATAATACGTGTAGTGGCCTATTTTACGACCAATTTAGCACTGAAAACTGATCATGTGTTTTTGACCTAGCTCTGCATGTCAGAATTTAGTCGAGATTGAAACTGGACAGTCGTGTGGATAGATCTATCCTTCCTGCGTATCCTCTTTATCAAAACGTCACGCGAACATGCAAATCAATGAAGTCAGGTTATACACTACTCCAAAAGTCGACAATAGTCCACTTTAGGACTGAAAGAGTGAAAGTAAGCTCTTCCCAGAGCCAAATGGCAAATCAGGTCACGCTTAATGCTGAAGTCTTTTCCGGAAATGATGGACCACTTGCAAAACTGATTCAATGCGAAGATAGGGGTATTTTTCCAAAAGCTTTCATGGAGGCGAACGTGAGCGTTTCAGGATTTTAAGGCTAGGACACTGAAATTAAAACAGTAGGCTGAAGCAAATTTATTTAAGGGAGCGTTCGTTTGGGATATTCCGGAATAAGAATATATTCCGGAATATATCCCGGCTATTCTGCTCCTGGGAACAGAATAGCCGGAATTGAAATCCAGGTATTCCGGAATGAGAATAGCTCCCAAACGAACGCTTACTCGCATTATTCCAATTGTTCTTATTCCGGATTGATCCCAAACGAACGCGCCCTAAGTTGGTTCGAAAATGGAATTTTGGTTCTCCTAATCTATAATTCACCGATGCAGGAAAAAAGGGGTAAGAACCGTGTCGGTTTTTTGAAGTCAGAATCAAGTGTCCGTCAGAAGTACTTCGAAATTACAACCACCACTTGCGAACTGTAGAAAACTTTACTTAGAGATATGTGATAAGTACAATAATATATAGATTTAGGCCAGCCTAAAAGCGCAGCTCCTTGGTCGGGTTGTTCAGTGCCCGATTGAGCTAACCCAGGAAAAGGTAGAATGTTGATTCCGGAGTTTTGTAACTTTGCGGTGAGGTTTTCTGTTCACTGTGTGACTTTCTGTTTTGAGTGACAAAGCAGCAAAAATGTTTGTATAGAAGAAAAAGTTATAATTCGAATAAATTTTAATCCTGGGCCAGCGTTAACAGGCTTCCGAACAACCCTGCCATGTTTTCACAAGTTAACCTGACATGAGCCCGCGATCCAATCGTAAACCAGCACTTGGTCAACGGTCAACTTCAAAAAACACGTGACCCTGATGAGCTGTACACTAGAGCCCGCGATATGGTTACGTGTTACTGGTCAGGAGATACCTTGTTTTGACAAGTGTCAATTGATCATAACATGGATGTCTAATATCAAAGAAGTACACGGTAAACCAAGGCTGCATGTCTCTGTCAACCTATTACTTGGAGTATGGCCGCCATGTTGCGCGACTCCACCGTCGCCGTCGTCGTCGTCGTCGTCGTGCGTACGCGCGCACGAGCAATACCGCTGTCCATGATAACCATGAGAAAATCAATTCATGGGTTTCTTTTTCCCTATATGGTTATGGGGCTTCGCTTGGTGGCCCTTCGGGCCGCTGGAGCTCCGCTATGAGTGGCCGATGAGCTGTATCGCTATTTACAATGGCGTGGGGGCGAAGGCAAGCTATCACTTCATATCCAACTCGAACTCATGGAATAATTGGGCCGATTAGTTGTATCGCTATTCACAATGGCAGTTGTACTCAGTTTATTGTCTACTTTTAATATTGTGATAACCTGAAAAATTGCTAGAGGTGACCAGGATGGACGAGCATCCCATTCCATTCTGGGATCGGCGATACTCCTAGTATAGAAGTTGACTGAGTACCAGCAAGGTCGAGCTTCCTGGTTCATCCTATCGATAGTATTGAAACAGAATTACCTTAATTTGTGCCCCTCTGTTAGAGGTAAACAGAAAAAAAACAAATATTTGTCTGTCCACAGATGTATCATTAGTTTTTCTTAGTTATAAGCGAGCGCGAGAAAACTAGGAGCCGGCGGGTCACCCCAACGGCTTGCGTTCGATATCGTTTAATCTCGGCTCGGTCGCTTTGCTCGCATCCTCGACGATCTTAGAGAAAACAGAAGGTCTGTGAAAAATCTAGAAAGTTATACAAGGTGAGCGAGTTCTTCTTGGCCACTTTAATGCAAACTCAACTAAAATACATGTTCAAATTACTCATACCCATACTGTATAAATCATATACAATAGCAGTAGCTCTTACTGAATATCTTAACGTCTAATTTTCACATCTAATCGCAATGCTGCAGCGCTCTTTAGGGTACTAAATGTTTTACTAGCTTTCAGTCTAGAACCAAAATATTCCAACAGACTGAGCTAAAAATCTGTACAAAGAAAAAAGAACACCTCAACAGAAATCCGATACTCTTATGAATCAAGACCTACCAGAAAATAAACAGAGGGGGATATTACATGACCACACGGAGGTAGCTCCGGAAATTTTTCAACACTAGAGGACACATTTCTTATCTCCAAGCGGCTATGCAATATTCTATTTATTTTATAAACATCAATAAAATACCAAATGATTTCACTTTCACTGCAAAAGGCCCGATTTATTATCTAACCATTGCAACGATGATCTTTCCACGCGTAAGGTTAACATCTTATTTTCACGTGTTAAGATATCATGTTTTCGCGCGAAAGCTCACCTGGTACTTCATTGGTGTTTATATAATAAATCAACAAAATTTTTACTTTAAGCGCCTTAGAGTCGACAAATCGATGAAGAACAACAACAAAAACAACAACAACAGCGACAACAATTTATCTGTACCTTAGGTATGTAAACAAAATAAAATTTATCATATAAATTTTTAAAATAGAAAAGTCGTAATTAGGACTACCAAGTCCAGCATGGAGTGGTCTAATTTTAAGAGGGACAAAAGGAGCGAATTCTACGATGTCTGAGAAAGAGAGAATCAGAAACTGTGCAAACCCACAACTGAGTTTCCTCCCATTTCAAATGTAGCAGTCCTCGTAAGGTCTCAAAAGAATGGCTTTAGTAAAACAGAACAAACAACAGAACAATGCCCCCAGCTCTAAAACAATAACAGCTGCTACAATGATGAAGCAATAGCAGCTTACGACAGATTGCTGAGCTACTGCAAAAATCCTGGGTCAACCATCTGGGATTTGGAATCCCAAAAACGAGGCAATACATGCCGTACAGCTCTTCTGACACCTTGATCAAAATATGCTATATTCCATTACTTTACTTGTCAAAATCATGAAAAAAGTTAAAGATATTACTGTGAAAGATATCACTGTTTCATAGCGTGAGGAGGAAGAACTCCGACTGGTCTCTGCTCAGTTGTTTCACAAAACAGCGCCTTCAGAGCTCTTCTAAACTCAGGTATTCTAATTACATACAATAAAGGATTTACAAGAGAGTTGACTCCTATTAACATGATAATCAAACCATTTAAGTGTGACGGGTAAGATCTGAAACTTTCACTTTTGTACCAAAGGAATGATTGTACTATGAATGGGAGCCACATCAACAGTGAGACAAGCGTTACAATGAACAGAGTCACTGTAAGTCGTTTTTCCCTAACAGGCGCAACATGATGACGAGGCTGAGGGCTGCATTTGACTTTGATGAAGATGGTAAAATAAGAAAAAAATATTATAATTATACACACTAAGGTAAATGATGATACCGCGTTAAAAGGTCTCTCTAGTGAATAAATGAGAGGCAAAAAGAAAGAGAAAATTGGAAATAGTACAGCTATAAGGTAGCTAACAGCGATGATTACCCAGTAAATCCACTTCTTGACGGAGCGATGCGCAAATGGACGAACTGTTGCGTGCAGCCTTTCCAAAGAAATGACTGTAATATTTATGAGAGAGGAAATAGCAACTGTCAGACGGATTACTGGCGGGAACGGGTACTTTTCCCACCATTCTATTGGGCCCTTCCAAAGCCCACAATACATCCCAAATTCGTAGACAGTCCAAGGTCCGGTAAATCCAAGCAGCATGTCGATTATTGCCAAGTTTAAAATCAAATAGGTACTGCGCTTGAGAAGCTTACGGTTCTTCATAAAAGCAATGATCGCGATGGCATTGGATGTCACTATGGCAACATGTTCAATGCTGTATATTGTAGTCCAGCTGATACACTCACGTGACGAAAGCATGTTGGGACCTCTTTTCTTTCGTTGGTCTTTGATGTGTGATGGTTCTCCCTATTTTTTTTTTTTTTTTTTGCCCGTTATGACTCGTACTTGTTTGTCTTTGTTGTCACCTGTGGCGTGAAATCAAATTTTCAGTCAGTTATTTTAAAATGGTCTTGATAGAAGTAAACTCGCAATTAAACTTTTTTAGATGTAAGATGTAAACGATTTTAAATTTTACAGGCATGTTTCAGCAGAAACTTCTGCTTTCTTCAGCGCAATTGTCGCAGGAGATAAAAGTTAGAATAAAAATAATTAGTAAATGCACACTTCCTTTTATTATTTGTAGAAGTACTCTCAGCATTTTTGTCTTCAGCTTATCCAGACCGGAGGAGTACCGAAGGTACCCGCGCTTAATTTGAACGTTTATATCTTTTTCAATATTTAACCAAACGCTGCCAACCTTTGCCACTTTATCCCAAATTTATCTGGAAACAATCTTGTATGAAAGGTCATTGTCTTCAGAACTTGAGTTTGCCATGGCAACCGAATTTTGACAGGCGTGTTTCTGCCAAATTTGAAATTGTTCTGATAAACGAAAATTAGCTTTAATGCAGTTAGTTTTACATGTTTAGGACTTTTTACCCATATTTTGTTGATTTTGAGTACTTTCTAGTAATTTCTGGCTGTTTGCCAAGCAATTCAAGATGGCGGATCCCAGATGGCGGCTGTTTGGACATTATTACGTAATTATTACGTAATTACCACGTCATATGACGACATTATATCCCGTCATTGACCTTTAAAGATAGACTTTATGATGTAACATATATCGTATATGTTTCATTATGATAGCGTAACTATTCTCAAAGTTAAGGAGCGGGGGAGGGGGCGGAGTCCTCCCGATCTGAACTGATATATTTGCCCGATATTTCGGTTTGGAAAACAAACCTTCTTGAGGGGCTAGGAGAATACATGACCGGTTTCGATAAATGGCCGTTAACTTAAAAGCTCAAAATCATGAGACATTGAAAATGATCGGACAATAGTAAACAAAATAAGTATTCTTTGTGTAGCTTATCACGCAAAAGCGCACCTTAGTAAGTTTTTGGCAAGGCCAAAACACTAGAACGAAGAGGAATAAATAGACGTGACGACCTACAATAATGACACTTGTTTTATGGGGCGAAAAGATTTAAAATCGGCACATTTTAATCTTTTTCAGAATTCCGGGACAATCGCGAATTTAGCTTGTAAAATATAAATTCATGTTTTACTAAGCGTAGTCGTCGCCGTCGCCGTTACTTAAGCTCCCTAATAAAATGAAAACCACCACAGCGGCTAGCTATTGTGAATAAGGTCCATTGAACTTGCCTCGCAATTAATCTGCTGATAAAGGGTCGACCTTGGGGCTATTATTTTCTCTCTCTTTGACGCCAATGTGGTTTTCTTGCACTTTACACGAGAAAATGAATATCGGAACTTAAATGTTGCAAGTTGCTTCGCGCAAACCGTCAATCAATATTGACACATTGCGCCGCAACATTTCAGAGTTGTTATCAAAAGAACATCCGGTTATTTTTAAGTTTATTTATGCACTTCTACTTTGAATTCATAACGCGTGAATTGTTCCGAGCGACTGATTTTAGCTTATAGTTTATTTGTCGCTATGATCGATAGTGTAACACTATGCTACTTCCTAAATCACGTTCTTCCGATGTGATGGTGGCTCATTTTGTGGAATATCTTGCAGTCGCTTTTCGCAGGACAGGTTCACCTGACCCGCACTCTCGTCTTCAATATCTAGCAACACTTTTCAACGGAATGGAGTTTCAAATCGACTTCGCGTCTTGTAACACAATAAACCCAAAGGAATATGGCGTCTCAAAATGCCGACCCAGCGATCCACTACGCATTGGGCTTTAATTACCCCACGCTTATCCACAAAGGGGAGCTTATCTCTTAGGATTGTGTATAAATCTGTGTTGTCTTTCAAATCGTTTAACTTTTTGGAGAGTTTCAAATTCTGAGCCCAAGTCATGCTTGCCACCTTAATATGAGGTCAATAAATCCTAATAAAAGCCGGACTGGTGTACAAAACAAAACGATTATCATGAAAACGTTTAAAGCCAAAACGAGAAGACCACGGTTTACACTGATTGGTGATATGCTCACCATTATAGACAGTGCTATCGCAAACAGGTTCGAATAATTTGATACTGCGAACTGTAAAACAATGTTAAGAAACTGCATAAATTGTTCATCTTTATCTTTCAACCTACCTTGCAAGAGAGTTCTTCAGCGGTTGTTTTTTTTTTTTAGTCTCTCGGTGAATCGCCCTCACCAACTGAATCCTAAATGTAAATCGGACCCTGGAAACTCAATGGTGCTTTCGGCATCTCTTGCCGGTACAATATACATCTAGCTTTACACCCTTTCATTTGTAAAGCTAATTAATCCAGAGACCATCGTGACCAGTTTATTTATATTTCTTTCGGTGGAACTAAAAATAACCGATAAATTAGATTGTTATTCATTCAAAGTATTTCTCAGTTTATAATTGGCTTAAATCCAGCGGCTAAGTGTTCGAAACGAGATAACGCTTGCAAAATTGGGACGTTTTACGTCATTGGATTGACGTTGGTCATTCAATAACAAACAAAATTGGACGAATGACGTCACGCGACAGAAAGGGACTAAAATCCACAGAGCGCGAAAATGGTTGGAAGATTCAAAACACGAGACTATATAATTTCTGACTGTGCATTTAAAAAAAAGATAGCAAGAATAAGAAAGAATTCCTTCAAAGGATGTCGACGACTTTTATAAGAGTATCTACACAAAAACGAAATCCGTCCTGGTTCAGATCCTAAATCTGCCAAAGAAGTCGCGATTGTTATGAAAGGACGGAAAACTCGTGCACTGTAAGTATCTCCCGTTGTCCCCTTCACTACTTGCACAATACCATAATGCACCTCTTTAACCCCACAAAAATTTTGCATACTCATTGTTTGCAATTTCTCCTGGGACATGAAAGGTCCCAAGAGTAATCTAAAACAATGCCTATGCAAATTTTTGGGGGGTAAAAGAGGTGTATTATGGGATTTGTGCAAGCAGAGAATACAAAGCCTTATAAAAGTTTTCTAAGGCTTTGTATGGGACAACGGGGGGTACTTACAGTGCACTAGTTTTCCGTCCTGTGTGGGAAACTTCTATACAAAAGTGAGGAAGAAAAATATAAAGTTTTGAATTTTTGAAACTTTTAATTAATTAATTTTTCACAATCATAAATTTTGATTAAGTTTTTGGCTTGGCATGTTGAGAAAATCGTCGCATGATGTGAGCATGGCGTGTTGTTGTTGAACTTAGTGACCGTCTATTTTGCAGCTGTGGAAATACTTTGAATGAATGATGAGCAATTATTTAATTCCGCTTTCGTATGATTTGAAGAATCATGCAGACCTCGGAGACTGTTTCCCACCTCAGCCTCTGACTTCGATGGATAACACCCTCCTCGGTCCGCATAATTCTTCATTTCATACTAGACCTAATCCATATTGTTAATTAGGTGCTTTTCGTAAGCTGAGTAAATAATGCTAATAGTCTCCGAAATATGCTTGCAGCTATCTCGTAGAATTATTCGCCTGTTTTTGCGTAGGGGATTTAATGCCCGCCGAAAGAGGTCGACATTCCCGTTTAAATGACTCGTTTTGGTTTACAATTGTCGCAAGTTTCCTAGGGTTAATTTGCCTCAGAGTATATATGCATTTTCCGCCCGTTATCAGAGAGATACAAACAATTTACAACTTGCCGAGAAATGACAAACGGACCAATGAGCTAGCTGACATCCGTTTATAACTTTCCATGCAGAAACTCAGAAAACCGTTTCCCGCAGCGCCACACTGGATAGAAAGTTCATTGTGACAAGTTGAACAAACCAGAGGTATATAAATCAGAGACTATAGTCTCTGTATAAATACAGCGAGAAAAGCTAGCGTTATGAATGTTCACGCTATCCGCACTTATCTAGTTCCATCTAGTTTAGGTTTCGACACCGGAACTCTCGGTTTGAAAGAGGAAGTTAGAGTCTAATTTTATCACCCGGAATAGAAATTTATTTGCTGAAGCTTCGAATGACGTCATAAGTGTTACATGATCCATGGAAGCGAGAATTTTATGCCATAAGCAGATAAATATGTTTATTATTCAACTTTCATACACTGTACGAATTCCGATTCTCTGGTGGTTGATTTGTGCCACGTGACACTGGGTTGTGACGAAACAACCTCCTTGACGTCATTATCGTGGTGTAATAGCATGTGTAAATTCTATACACCACTGTCATTACACCATGGCTTCGGCTGACTCAAAGTTTGACGATTTGTTTGCAGTGTATTCAATTTGAATAATAAAATGTTAACGCACTCATTGCTCGTGAATTATCGGATTAACCTGCACTCGTGCACGTAAATCCGATGATTCACTCGCTGAGTGCGTTAACCTGCAAATAATTTATACTGGATATTGATAGAAGATACGTAGGTAAATATTTCTTGTTGATTTCAAGTCAGGGTAAGACAGAAAAATAGCTCCGTATTTAGTGTCTTTAGTGTATGTTCATTAAATGGCCAAAAATCTTGAAGTCCTATGTAAACAGTATGCCAGCACAAAAACAAATGGTTAGGTCCCCCAAAATGTTATGGCTTTTTTGACATTTTTGGTGACTGCTCTCACTATCCATGATAGAATAATGCGTATTTACTGTTGCCCAGTGCAGATATTTGCCATTAAGTAAAGCTAAGGTTATTCACAATACTACAAAATATGAACCTCACTTAAAAGGAACCTCCATTCTTACAAGTTGGCTTTAAATTGTTTAAAGTAATTAATAAATCTCAAATTTTACTAGACAAGGTGAAAATAACAGTCAAGAGCAACAAAATTGAGTAAGATTATCGCCGACTTTCGTATTTAAATTTCCCGTGCACCGCCATTTTGGATTTTGTGACGTCAAGTGGTTGTCGCTATGTAAACAGTAGGAACAGTAGGAAGCAGATGATCTTTTGTGTGAAACAAAAGAGCAACCATATGACGTCATGTAATCCAAAATGGCGGCGCCCGGGAAATTTAAAAGCAAATACAGGTGATTGCTGCGAAGCCACCAAGCTTCGCAGCAGACTAATTTCGGTCGCGTTCGTTACCAGCCTGGGTTGCGTCCCTCAGAAGCCAGGCTCATTTGAGATTTTTTGGATGTATGTAAATCACCGCATTGTGCCTCGACTTCGAGTATCGAAATCGATGTTCGGAAGAACTTCGACCTTCAAAGTGGTATCGATATGGAAAAGAAAATCCTGTTCCTTGTATAAAGCCACATTTTCGCGGGCGAAGAGTTTGAAAGCAAGTGAAGGTTGTAAAAATTCCCATGGCTAAAGCCGATTTGTTTCTCAAAATATTCAAAGCAATTCCTGGAACTTTGAAACGTCCAAGTTTGCGTTCACTGTTCACATGCTGGCGAATGCCCGACAGCACTGTATGTTTAAATATATATTTTTTTACAAAAATGTTATTTTACCGCATGATTCGGTACTGATTTACTTATAGTTGGGGAAAGATCAAAAGATATAACGCATGTGAAACTTCTCTTAAGTTTAGTGGCGAAAATTTCGGACATTTGCGAATGTAAACATTAATAGATTTTGTTTACATGCGAGATTAAAGACACTCGTCATTTGCATGCTACATAATTCTAAACTAAATCTCAAACTTTCCGAAGAATTTTGAAATTATGCTTTCCACTTAAACTGTTTACTAATTACAAAACTTTTGCGGCCTAAAATGACGGATTTGAGTGATTGGTGGCTTTTGCGTTGACTCTTACTACACGTTATGAGTAGGAGTCAAGGGTGGAATGCTCATTTTCGACTCCTCCTGCACCTAGCAGATTTTCACCCAGAAATTTGAATCGCCCGGCTTCCAATTCGTACACAAGATAAACTGAAAGATTTATTTATTTATTTATTTGTTTATTTATTGCAATCAATTTTTAAAACCTAAAACTGAAAGGATGAACTGTAAAGGAGTCAGTCCTAAACCCCATATAAAAACATATCACCTAGAAATATATAAAAACACAATAAAGTAATAGTTTCAGAAAATTGTTAAAATATAGCAACTTCTTAGAAATCACAAAAAAAATTTCTTAACTCTAGACATAAAAACATTTACATTATCAGAAACACGAATATCTATTTAAGATCCACTTAAAATCCAAGTGCTAACCGTCAAATAATTTTCGATAAATGAAGCTTTCGAAGCGACCAGCATCCGCGGCCGAGATTTCGTGTGTCAAGGAGCAACAGTCACGCTGTTTGCTACACCCTGATTGGATGCATTCTTAAGCATCATCCAATCAGCGTGGAGTAACAGCATGACTGCGGATGAGCTTTCAGAATGCATGTCACAAACGGTTTAACGCAGGACGTTCGAACGGCAAGTTAACATAAAACGATTTTCAAGGAGATTCGTCAGTTTAACGGAGGAGCATTCCAGTGAACATCAATTAAAAACAGATACAAAATATCTTATTGTCATAAATTAATCGCGAGCTGATGCGGTCGTGGTCAACTGTGAATACTCGATGAGCGGTTTTTGCATGAGTGAACAGTTTATTGTGTCGACTTCAGTACGTTTTTTTTTAAAACAGAAGCCTTTGGCAAAATACTCTAATCTGGAAGCTCATGTTGACTATCCCTCTACAATACTTCCTAAATGATATACAAACATCTTCCACATAAACTTCCACAGTGGGAAATTTTTTGTTCAAATTGGGCCAACCTTAAATAACTATTTAACATTTTATCCTTACAAGCTCAAATTTGAAAGACTATTAGATACTTTTAAGATACAAAATTTGGTGGTATTAGTTTGTCAACATTTTAATTTTTGGAAAATGACGCCACAAAATGGAGTTAAAATTTTAAATTTTTATTTTCGTAAGCGTATTTGGCTCTGATGAAAGGAGGCCTTCAACTAACAATAAACAAAAAAAATTATCAAAATATCTTATTTCAATCAAGAGATACAAATGTCAAAATTTGTTACTAAAAATAGAATTTATGCAGATTTCATTGTATTGTACCTCCGGACTGAATCAAGATATCGAATAAATTTTTTCACTTTTGAGTTTGTTTCAAGATCGTCTTTCAGCAACAGACATCAAATCCCTAACAATATATATTTAGAAACTTCCCTTTAAGTCTATGACGTCATTTTCTTACCGAAAATACAAAAAACAATAAATCTCAAACGATGGAAACATTCACCATAAAAATATCTTTTACTGTTACAAATTTGAAGTGAATCAGCTAAATACTCGCGGAGTAATTTTTCCACAAAAACGTTGGCCAAATATGAATCAATAATTTCCCAGCGTGTTCACGTTCCCATGGAAACTGAGAACTGTGTTGGACTTGTCCATTCCAACACAGGCCGCCCTCTGGTGTCTGTTCTTGGTGGCCTTTTTCTCTTTTATGAGAAAATCCAATGTCACCACGCCCTCTACTCGTGCTTTTAACCCATCGAAACATCTCTCCCGCAACGACATCAAGATCTCCCGCAATGATGCAGTTCTCCGAATACGCTGGTCCAAGACGTTGCAAAATAGAAAAGGCATTCTTGTTATTCCTCTTCCGCTTATCCCAAACTCCGACCTTTCCTCAGTCACAGCCATTCATGACTATTTCCAATTGGTGCCAGACGTGGCAAGTGGCACAATGGACTACTGTGTTGGACTTCCAATTCAAAGGTTGTGGAATCGAGTCCCACCGGGGATGGATATTTTCTTTTTTCAGAAATATACAAAATCTTTTCTTCAGGTTAATCTTCATTTCTCTTGCTAAACGCCTATACGTTTCAAGTGTAATTTATCATAACTGCGAAATCCGAAAAAATGATACCAGTTCCTTTTTCTGTTTAAAAAAATATTGAAAATCTTCTGGTCGGGTTAACTTTCATCTCTCTTGCTGAATGCTTGTGCGTCTCAAAGAAATTAATTTGAACTACGAAATCCCAAATATGATGCCGGTTCCTTTGGCACCTAAACGTTGAAGCTACCTTTTTGATCCGCTGCATCAGCAGAAAAACTGCACTGTGCAAAGCTTTCATATAGCACTGGAAAGCTTACAGTTTTAAAATTGTTTCGCGATATATTTATATCTAAAAGTTAGCAGGTACCTTAAATTTCTATGTGAATTTCATTCCATCAACTAACAACTGTCAAAAAATAGGGGTAGAAGGAAAATCAATGTGATGTTTAGAAGTAAGAAAAATGAACGCAGAAAATGTTCTACTTCCTAGACATGAAGCCCCCGTGGCCCAATGGACTAGCATGTTGGACTTCTAATTCAAAGTTTGTGGGCTCGAGTCCCACCGGGGGTGGAATTTTTTTTCCTTTTTAAGAAATATTGAGAATGTCCTCTTCAGGATAGTCTTCGTTTCTCCCAGAAAATAAGGTGCGTTTAAAGGGCAAATTTTTTGAACTGCAAAACCCTTAAAATAATACCGATTCCTTTAACAACTGTAAATTGCAGATCCTTTTTGAATGGCTTCATCAATATAAAAAAAGTGACAAGGTACAAAGCTTTCATAGCGCTGGAAAACTTACAGTTTTAAAATTGTTTTGCGATTCAATCAATCGACATGTTAACAGGTACCTTAAGTTTTTATGTGGCTTTTACGTCTTATCAAATAACACTCGTCAAATATCAGCGATAGAAGAAAAAAACAAAGTGGTTATTAGAAGTAAGAAAAAGGAACGCAGCAAATGTTCTGCTCCTTAGACATAAAGCCCACGTGGCGCAATGGACTAGCGTG
Source organism: Platygyra sinensis (assembly GCA_019787425.1). NCBI lineage: Eukaryota > Metazoa > Cnidaria > Anthozoa > Scleractinia > Merulinidae > Platygyra > Platygyra sinensis. The sequence continues at coordinate 20,042 of JAHPZR010003383.1, read as the reverse complement.
CTGGACTTCTTATTCAAAGGTTGTAGGTTCGAGTCCCCTTTGAGAGTAAAATTGAACAAACAACAAAACAGCCCTAAAGCAAAAACAGCAGCTACAGTACAATGATGAAACAATAGCAGCTTACGCCGACAGCTGCTAAACTGCTGCAAAAATCCTGGGTCAACCATGCGGGATTTGGAATCCCAAACACGAGACAATCCAGCTCTTCTGACACCTTGATCAAAATATGCTATCTTCCATTACTTTACATGTGAAAATCATGAAAAAAGTTAAAGATATTACTGTAAAAGATATCACTGTTTCACAGCGGCGGGAGGAGGAAGAACTCCGACTGGTCTCTGCTCAGTTGTTTTACAAAACAGCGCCTTCACAGCTCTTCTGAACTCAGGTATTCTAATTACATACAGTAAAGGATTTACAAGAGAGTTGACTCCTATTAGCATGATAATCAAACCATTTAAGTGTGACGGGTAAGATCTGAAACTTTCACTTTTGTACCAAAGGAATGATTGCACTATGAATGGGAGCCACATCAACAGCGAGACAAGCGTTACAATGAACAGAGTCACTGTTAGTCGTTTTTCCCTAACAGGCGCAACATGATGACGAGGCTGAGGGCTGCATTTGACTTTGATGAAGATGGTAAAATAAGAAAAAAATATTATAATTATACACATTAAGGTAAATGATGATACCGCATTAAAAGGTCTCTCTAGTGAATAAATGAGAGGCATAAAAAAAGAGAAAATTGGAAATAGTACAGCTACAAGGTAGCTAACAGCGATGATTACCCAGTAAATCCACTTCTTGACGGAGCGATGCGCAAATGGACGAACTGTTGCGTGCAGCCTTTCCAAAGAAATTACTGTAATATTTATGAGAGAGGAAATAGCAACTGTCAGACGGATTACTGGCGGGAACGGGTACTTTTCCCACCATTCTATTGGGCCCTTCCAAAGCTCACAATACATCCCAAATTCGTAGACAGTCCAAGGTCCAGTAAATCCAAGCAGCATGTCGATTATTGCCAAGTTTAAAATCAAATAGGTACTGCGCTTGAGAAGCTTACGGTTCTTCATAAAAGCAATGATCGCGATGGCATTGGATGTTACTATGGCAACATGTTCAATGCTGTATATCGTAGTCCAGGTGATACACTCACCTGACGAAAGCATGTTAGGACCTCTTTTCTTTCGTTGGTCTTTGATGTGTGATGGTTCTCTCTATTTTACTTTGCTCGTTATGACTCACACTTGTTTGTCTTTGTTGTCAGCTGTCGTGTGAAATAAACTATTTAGTCAGTATAGTATTCCAAAATGGTTTTGATAGAAGTAAACTCACAATTAAACTTTTTAGATGTAAGATGTAAACGATTTTAAATTTTACAGACATACTTCAACACAAATTTCTGCTTTCTTCAGCACAAATGTCGTAGGAGATTGAGTTTAATCACACGGCAGCCATGTTTATTCCCACGAGAGTAAAACCTTTGTTTGCAACATTGTGAAACGCCTCAAAGCGAGGGTAAGGGGACCCAAGGGATGCAAAATCTATTGTTTCAACCAGTATGGCCGCCGTGTGATTAAAGCTAAGAAATACTCTGCATTTTTGTCTTATTCCTATATCCAGACCGGGTGGGGGAGCGAAATGTAACCGCGCTGAATTTGAACGTTCATATCTTTTTCAATATTTAACCAAACGCTGCCAAGCTTTGCCACTTTATCTAACATTTATCTGAAACCAATTTTGTATGAAAGGTCATTGTCTTCAGAACTTGAGGTTGCCATGGCAAACGAATTTTAACAGGCGTGTTTTGCCAAATCTGAAACTGTTTTGTTCTGATTTACGAAAATTAACTTTAATGTAGTTATTGTTACATTTTTTAGGACTCTATACCCATCTTTTGTTGATTTTGAGTACTTCCCAGTAATTTTTGGCGGTTTGATGAAAAATCAAGAAATTCAAGATGGCGGATCCAAGATGGTGGCTGTTTGGACATTATGACGTGATTACTACGTCATATGACGTCATCATATCGAGTCATTGACCTCAAAAGACAGATTTTATAACGTAATATATACCCTATATGTTTCATTATGATAGCTTAAATATTCTCAAAGTTACGGAGCGGGGAGGGGGTGCAATCTCCCAGATCTGAACTGATATATTTGCCCGATATTTCGGTTTGGAAAACAAACCTTCTTGAGGGGCTAGAAGAATACATGACCGGTTTCGATATATGGCCGTTAACTTAAAAGCTCAAAATCATGAGATATTGAAAATGATCGGACAATAGTAAACAAAATAAGTATTCTTAGTGTAGCTCATCGCTGCGCAAAAGCGCACCTTAGTTTTTGATAAAACCAAAACACTAGAACGAAGAGGAATAAATAGACGTGACGAGCTACAATAATGACACTTGTTTTGTGGGGCGAAAAGATTTAAAATCGGCACATTTTAATCTTTTTCAGAATTCCGGGACAATCGCGAATTTAGCTTGTAACATAGAAATTCATCTTTCACTAGGCTTAGTCCTCGGCGTCGCCGTCGCCGTCGCCGTTACTTAAGCTCCCTAATAAAATGAAAACCACCACAGCGGCCAGCTATTGTGAATAAGGTCCATTGAACATGTCTCGCAATTAATCTACTCATAAGGGGTGACCCTGGGGCTATTATTTTCTCTCTCTTTGACGCCAATGTGGTTTTCTTGCACTTTACACGAGAAAATGAAAACCGGAACTTAAATGTTGCAAGTTGCTTCGCGCAAACCGTCAATCAATATTGGAAAATTGCGCCGCAACATTTCAGAGGTGTTATCAAAAGAACATCCGGTTATTTTTAAGTTTATTTATGCCATCTACTTTGAATTCATAACGCGTGAATTGTTCCGAGCGACTGATTTTAGCTTATAGTTTATTTGTCGCTATGATCGATAGTGTAACACTATGTTACTTCCTAAATCACGTTCGTCCGATGTGGTGGTGGCTCATTTTGTGGAATATCTTGCAGTCGCTTTTCGCAGGACAGGTTCACCTGACCCGCAATCTCGTCTTCAATATCTAGCAACACTTTTCAACGGAATGGAGTTTCAAATCGACTTCGCGTCTTGTAACACAATAAACCCAAAGGAATATGGCGTCTAAAAATGCCGACCCAGCGATCCACTACGCATTGGGCTTTAATTACCCCACGCTTATCCACAAAGGGGAGCTTATCTCTTAGGATTGTGTATAAGTCTGTGTTGTCTTTCAAATCGTTTAACTTTTTGGAGAGTTTCAAATTCCGAGCCCAAGTCATGCTTGCCACCTTAATATGAGGTCAATAAATCCTAATAAAAGCCGGACTGGTGTACAAAACAAAACGATTATCATGAAAACGTTTAAAGCCAAAACGAGAAGACCACGGTTTACACTGATTGGTGATATGCTCACCATTATAGACAGTGCTGTCGCAAACAGGTTCGAATAATTTGATACTGCGAACTGTAAAACAATGTTAAGAAATTGCATAAATTGTTCATCTTTATCTTTCAACCTACCTTGCAAGAGAGTTCTTCAGCGGTTGTTTTTTTTTTTAGTCTCTCGGTGAATCGCCCTCACCAACTGAATCCTAAATGTAAATCGGACCCTGGAAACTCAATGGTGCTTTCGGCATCTCTTGCCGGTACAATATACATCTAGCTTTACACCCTTTCATTTGTAAAGCTAATTAATCCAGAGACCATCGTGACCAGTTTATTTATAATTCTTTCGGTGGAACTAAAAATAACCGATAAATTAGATTGTTATTCATTCAAAGTATTTCTCAGTTTATAATTGGCTTAAATCCAGCGGTTAAGTGTTCGAAACGAGATAACGCTTGCAAAATTGGGACGTTTTACGTCATTGGATTGACGTTGGTCATTCAATAACAAACAAAATTGGACGAATGACGTCACGCGACAGAAAGGGACTAAAATTCACAGAGCGCGAAAATGGTTGGAAGATTCAAAACACGAGACTATATAAATTTCTGACTGTGCAGATTAAAAAAAAGATAGCAAGAATAAGAAAGAATTCCTTCAAAGGATGTCGACGACTTTTATAAGAGTATCTACACAAAAAACGAAATCCGTCCTGGTTCAGATCCTAAAGCTGCCGAAGAAGTGGCGATTGTCTTGAAGAAACTTCTATTCAGAAGTGAGGAAGAAAGATGTAAAGTTTTGAATTTTTGAAACTTAAAATAAATTAATTTTTTACAGTTATAAATTTTGATTAACTTTTTAGCTTGGCATGTTGAGAAAATCGTTGCATGATATGAGCATGGCGTGTTGTTATTGAACTTAGTGACCGTCTATTTTGCAACTGTGGAAATACCTTGAATGAATGATGAGCATTTCTTGAATTCGGTTTTCGTATGATTTGAAGAATCATGCAGACCTCGGAGAGTGTTGTCCACCTCAGCCTCTTACTTCGGTGGATAATACCCTCCTCCGAACGCATAATTCTTCATATCATACTAGCGCTTTTCGTAAGCTGAGAAAATAATGCTAATAGTCTCCTATCTGGTGTATTCACCTATTTTTGCGTACGTGATTTAATGCCTGCCGAAAGAGGTCAACATTCCCGTTTAAATGACTAGTTTTGGTTTACAATTGTCGCAGGTTTCCCGGGGTTAATTTACCTCGCAGAATATATGCATTTTCCGCCTGTTATCAGAGAGATACAAACAATTTACAAACTTCCGAGAAATGACAAACGGACCAGCTGATATCCGTTTATAACTTTCCTTGAAGAAACTCACAGAACCGTTTCCCGCAGCGCCACACTAGATAGAAAGTTTATTGTGACAATTTGAACAAACCAGAGGTAATATAAATCAAGAGACTATAGTCTCTTGTATAAATACAGCCGAGAAAAAGCTAGCGTTATGAATGTTCACGCTATCACCTATCTAGTTACATCTTGTTTAGGTTTCGACACGGGAACTCTCGGTTTAAAAGAGGAAGTTAAAGTTAATTTTATCACCCGGAATAGAAATTTATTTGTTGAAGCTTCGAATGACGTCATAAGTGTCATATGGTCCCTGGAAGTGATATTTTTCAGAAACTTACTATGCTACAAGCAAGGTGTTATCATCCATATTTCACATTGATTTCGCTACTCCTTAAGGCCGCCTCAACGCCATGTAAAATAACAAAAACAATATCAAAAGGACGGTAATAAAAGGAAGATAAACGAGTGGAGGAAGAAAAAAGGACTGACTTTCCTTTCAATTTTTATATCGTCGCCTTTAGCATGTTTAGGGCGCCAGTTCTTTTTTCACAGTATAATTTATACTGGATATATTGAAAGGTAGGTAGATATTTCTTGTTGATTTCAAGTTAGGTTAAGACAGAAAAATATATGTTCGTATATGTTCATTAAATGGCCAAAAATTCTGAAGTCCTATGTAAACAGTATGCCAGCACAAAATAAAATATTGAGGTCCCCCAAACTGTTATGGCTTTTTTGAGATTCTTAGTGGTTGCTCTCACTATCCATGGTAAAATAATACGTATTTGTTGTTGCCCAGTGCAGATATTTGCCATTAAGTAAAGGCTATTCACAACACTTAAAAATATGAGCCTTACTTAAAAGGAACCTCCATTCTTACAACAAGTTGGCTTTGAATTGTTTAAAGTAATTAATGAATCTCAAATTTTACTGGACAAGGTGAAAATAACATTATCGCCGAATCGGATTTTCGTATTTAAATTTCCTGTGCACCACCATTTTGGATTTTGTGACGTCAAGTGGTTACCGCTATTGCTAGGAAGCAGATGATCTTTTGTGTGAAACAATAGGGCAACCATACGACGTCATGTAATCCAAGATGATTGCTAAGAAGCCACCAGGCGTGCCTCAGAAGCCAGGCTCATTTGAGATTTTTTGGATGTATGTATATCACCGCATTTTGCCTCGACTTCAAGTAATCGAAATCGAGGTTCGGAAGAACTTCGACCATCAAAGTGGTATCGATAACGAAGAGAAAATCCTGTTTCGTGTAGAGAGCCACATTTTCACGGGCGAGGAGTTTGGAAGCAAGTGACGGTTGCACAATGTTGTACCATGACTAAAACTGATTTGTTTCTCAGAATATTTGAAGCAATTCCTGGAACTTTGAAACGTCCAAGTTTGCGTTCACTATCCACATGCTGGCTAATGCGGGAGAGCACTATATGTTATAATATATTTTTTTGCAAAAAAAGTTATTTTACCGCATAATTCGGTGCTGATTTATAGTTGTGGAAAGATCAAAAGATATAACGCATGTGAAAATTTCGGACATTTGCGAATTAGTAGGTTTCAGTTTACATGCGAGATTAAAGACACTCGTCACTTGCATGATAGGTAATTCTAAACTAATTCTCAAGTTCTCCGAAGACTTTTGAAATTATGCTTTTCACAGTAACAGTTTACTCGTTACAAAACTTTTGCGGCTCAGGTGGGTTTTGCGTTGACTCTACCTACACGTTATGAGAAGGAGCCAAGGGTGGAATTCTCGTGATTCTCGGCTCCTCCAGCGTCAAGCAGATTTTCACCCAGAAATTTGAATCGCCCGGCTTCCAAATCGAAAACAAGATAAACTGAAAGGTTAATGCTTCTTCTCGTGGCATTCAATCGAAGATCCATTTAAAATCCAAGTGCTAACTGCCAAATAATTTTCGATAAATGTAGCTTTCGAATCGACGAGCATCCGCGGCCGGAATTTCGTGTGCCAAGGAGCAACAGTCACGCTGGTTGCTCCACCCTGATTGGATGCATTCTTTAGCTTCATCCAATCAGCGTGGAGTAACAGCGTGACTGCGGATATCGATGAGCTTAAAGAATGCCACAAACAGTATTAAAAAGTCGTTTGAACGGTAAGTTAAAGTAAAACGATTTTAAAGGAGCATTTAAACATCTAACAAGCAGCTTCGTCAGTTCAACGGAGGAGCATTTCAGTGAACAAGAATTGAAAACAGATACTAAATAATTTTATAATTAACCGCCGACCGGTTAGCTCAGTTGGTAGAGCACCGGACTGCCGTGCGGGAGGTCGAGGGTTCAAACCTCGGCCGGACCAACACTCAGGGTCTTTAAATAACTGAGGAGAACGTGCTGCCTTTGTAATGGCACCCGCAAATGGTTAGACGTTCAAGGCTTCTCGGACAAGGACTATAAACCGTAGGCCCCGTCTCCTGCATCTTCAGTGTTATATGGTTAGCAGGGGACGTTAAAGAACCCACGCACTCATCGAAAAGAGTAGAGCACGGAGTTCCCGGTGTTGTGGTCAGGCCTTGGGGTTGTGGGATTGGGGTTGTGGGATTCGGGCCCGCAGTAATTGGCTCACGCTGTTTGCGGTGTCCCTGCCACGAGTTGGCGAAGTTGAATAAATAAATAAATATCTTATTGTCACAAATTAATCGTGACCTGATGCGGTCGCGGTCAAGCGTGAGTACTCGATGAACGGTCTTCGCATGAGTGAGCAGTTTATTGTGTCGACTTCAGGACGTTTTTTTTAAACAGTAGCCTTTGGCAAAATACTCTAATCTAGTAGCTCATGTTGACTATCCCTCTACAATACTTCCTAAATGACATAAAAACATCTTCTACATAAACTTCACTCGCAGCACTTCACTTTCCCAAGGAAACTACTGGTAAGCAAACCCTGTTTTACCCTATGGCTGGGTTTTCAACCGAAACCTTAGATAAGACCGTATTTCCTACAATTAAGCGTCCGTTTGCCTTAATATATTTATAAAAGGAGGTTTCCTGTAAGATGGAGCCTCGGAAAGAAACCAAATTGTCTAGTTCAAATGAATATCTGTACTTTGAGACTAACTTGTAATAGTAGATCATGATCCAGTGAATAGACCAATTTCGATATATTAAAATTCACTCTCAAACAATAGACCTTAGAACGAGTCTCTGGGGAACAAACCCCGCAAACTCTGTATTTGTTCCCAAGAGCCTCGCACTGATGTCTATTGCTTAGGCTGAATTTTAATATATCGAAATTTGTCTATTTCATTTTCACACGGCCTTTCTTGTTGTAAAAATACTAAATCAAAGACAGCTAATTAAATACGCTTCAAGAAGTAAGAAGGGGCCATTTTGGAGGGGTCCCCCTAACCTGAAAGGAATGTTATATTTTAACCTAGGTTTTTGCCATAAAGATTTGCTTATCAAACCCAACATTTATGCAAAGTTTGAGGGAAATCGGTGAATTGAGTAGTATCACCCCTGCCTGGTCTTTTCATGAACACACTCTTAAGAAATATTCAGAATGTCTTCTTTAGGTTAAGCTCCATTTCTCTCACCAAGTGACGATGCGTTTCAAGGGCAATTTTTTGGAACTGCGAAACCTTTAAAATTATACTGATTCGTTTGGCACCTGTACCTTGCACATCTTTCTTAAATTGCTTCATCAATATAGAAGAGTTACAACGTACAAAGCTTTCATAGCTGTGGAAAACTTACAGTTTTAAAATTGTTTTGCGCTTCAATCGATCGACATGTTAAGAGGCAAGATACCTTAAATTTCTTTGTGCAAATTACGTTTCATCAAAAAACACCCGACAAATATCAGGGATAAAAGAAAAAAAAAAGGTTTTTAAAAGTGAGAAAAATGAACGCAGAAAATGTTCTACGTCCTAGACATGAAGCCCCCGTGGCGCAATGGACTAGCGTGTTGGACTTTTAATTCGAAGATTGTGGGTTCGAGTCCCACGTGGGGTGAATATTTTTCTTTTTAAGAAATATTCATAATGTTCTCTTCAGGATAATCTTCGTTTCTCCCACAAAATAAGGTGACTTTTAAGGCCAATTTTTTTGAACTGCAAAACCCTTAAGATAATACCGATTCCTTTGACAACTGTACCTTGAAGATCCTTTCTGAATCGCTTCATCAATATAAAAAAGTGACTAGGTACAAAGCTTTCATACCACTAGAAAACTTACAGTTTTAAAATTGTTTTGCGATTCAATCGATCGACATGTTAACAGGAACCTTAAGTTTTTATGTGGCACTTAGGTTTTATCAAATAACACTCGTCAATTTTCAGCGATAGAAGAAAAAACAAAGTGGTAATTAGAAGCAAGAAAAAGAAAAGCAGCAAATGTTCTGCTCCTTGGACATGAAGCCCACGTGGCGCAATGGACTAGCGTGTTGGACTTTTAATTCAAAGGTTGTGGGTTCGACTCCCACCGGGGGTGGATATTTTTTTCTGTTTAAAAACATATTGAAAATCTTCTGGTCGGGTTAACTTTCATCTCTCTTGCTAAATGCTTGTGCGTTTCAAGGGCAATTAATTTGAACTGCGAAATCCCGAAAATGATACCGGTTCCTCTGGCACCTCTACGGTGCAGCTACTTTTCGATCCGCTGCATCAATAGAAAAACTGCACTGTACAAAGCTTTCATATAACACTGGAAAGCTTACAGTTTTAAAATTGTTTGGCGATACATTTATATCTACAAGTTAGCAGGTACCTAAAATCTCTTTATATGTGATATTTTCGTTCCATCAACCAACAACTGTCAAAAATAGGGGTAGAAGGAAAATCAATGTCATGTTTAGAAGTAAGAAAAATGAACGCAGGGAATGTTCTACTTCCTCAGTAGACATGAAGCCCCCGTGGCGCAATGGACTAGCGTGTTGGACTTCTAATTCAAAGGTTGTGGGTTCGAGTCCCACCGGGGATGGATATTTTTCTTTTTAAGAAATATTCAAGTCGATCTCTTCTTTGGATTAATCTTTATTTCTCTTGCTAAATGCTTATGCGTTTCAACGGCAATTAATTTGAACTGCGAATTCCCAAAAATGATACCAGTTCCTTTGGCACCTCTACGTTGAAGCTACCTTTTTCATCCGCTGCATAAACAGAAAAAGTGCAGTGTACAAAGCTTTCCTATAGCACTGGAAAGCTTAGAGTTTTAAAATTGTTTCGCGATATATTTATATCTACAAGTTAGTAGATACCTTAAATTTCTATGTGACATTTTCGTTTCATCAACCAACAACTGTCAAAAAATAGGCGTAGAAAGAAAATCAATGTGATGTTTAGAAGTAGGAAAAAATGAACACAGAAAAGCCCCCATGGCGCAATGGACTACCGTGTTGGACTTCTAATTCAAAGGTTGTGGGTTCGAGTCCCACCGGGGGTGGATATTTTTCTTTTTAAGAAATATTCAAGATCTTTTCTTCGGATTAATCTTTATTTCTCTTGCTAAATGCTTATGCGTTTCAACGGCAATTAATTTGAACTGCGAATTCCCAAAAATGATACCAGTTCCTTCTGCACCTCTACGTTGAAGCTACCTTTTTGATCCCCTGCATCAAGAGAAAAAGTGCAGTGTACAAAGCTTTCCTACAGCACTGGAAAGCTTAGAGTTTTAAAATTGTTTCGCGATATATTTATATCTACAAGTTAGTAGATACCTTAAATTTCTATGTGACATTTTCGTTTCATCAACCAACAACTGTCAAAAAATAGGCGTAGAAGGAAAATTAATGTGATGTTTAGAAGTAGGAAAAAATGAACGCAGAAAATGTTCTACTTCCTAGACATGAAGCCCCGTGGCGCAATGGACTAGCGTGTTGGACTTCTAATTCAAAGGTTGTGGGTTCGAGTCCCACCGGGGGTGGATATTTTTCTTTTTAAGAAATATTCAAGTTCTTTTCTTCGGACTAATCTTTATTTCTCTTGCTAAATGCTTATGCGTTTCAACGGCAATTAATTTGAACTGCGAATTCCCAAAAATGATACCAGTTCCTTTGACACCTCTACGTTGAAGCTACCTTTTTGATCCCCTGCATCAAGAGAAAAAGTGCAGTGTACAAAGCTTTCCTATAGCACTGGAAAGCTTAGAGTTTTAAAATTGTTTCGCGATATATTTATATCTACAAGTTAGTAGATACCTTAAATTTCTATGTGACATTTTCGTTTCATCAACCAACAACTGTCAAAAAATAGGCGTAGAAGGAAAATCAATGTGATGTTTAGAAGTAGGAAAAAATGAACACAGAAAAGCCCCCGTGGCGCAATGGACTAGCGTGTTGGACTTCTAATTCAAAGGTTGTGGGTTCGAGTCCCACCGGGGGTGGATATTTTTCTTTTTAAGAAATCTTCAAGTTCTTTTCTTCGGACTAATCTTTATTTCTCTTGCTAAACGCTTATGCGTTTCAACGGCAATTAATTTGAACTGCGAATTCCCAAAAATGATACCAGTTCCTTTGACACCTCTACGTTGAAGCTACCTTTTTGATCCCCTGCATCAACAGAAAAAGTGCAGTGTACAAAGCTTTCCTATAGCACTGGAAAGCTTAGAGTTTTAAAATTGTTTCGCGATATATTTATATCTACAAGTTAGTAGATACCTTAAATTTCTATGTGACATTTTCGTTTCATCAACCAACAACTGTCAAAAAATAGGATTAGAAGGAAAATCAATGTGATGTTTAGAAGTAGCAAAAATGAACGCAGAAAAGCCTCCGTGGCGCAATGGACTAGAGTGTTGGACTTCTAATTCAAAGGTTGTGGGTTCGAGTCCCACCGGGAGTGGATATTTTTCTTTTTAAGAAATATTCAAGATCTTTTCTTCGGATTAATCTTTATTTCTCTTGCTAAATGCTTATGCGTTTCAACGGCAATTAATTTGAACTGCGAATTCCCAAAAATGATACCAGTTCCTTCCGCACCTCTACGTTGAAGCTACCTTTTTGATCCCCTGCATCAAGAGAAAAAGTGCAGGGTACAAAGCTTTCCTACAGCACTGGAAAGCTTAGAGTTTTAAAATTGTTTCGCGATATATTTATATCTACAAGTTAGTAGATACCTTAAATTTCTACGTGACATTTTCGTTTCATCAACCAACAACTGTCAAAAAATAGGCGTAGAAGGAAAATCAATGTGATGTTTAGAAGTAGGAAAAAATGAGCGCAGAAAAGCCCCCGTGGCGCAATGGACTAGCGTGTTGGACTTCTAATTCAAAGGTTGTGGGTTCGAGTCCCACCGGGGGTGGATATTTTTCTTTTTAAGAAATATTCAAGATCTTTTCTTCGGATTAATCTTTATTTCTCTTGCTAAATGCTTATGCGTTTCAACGGCAATTAATTTGAACTGCGAATTCCCAAAAATGATACCAGTTCCTTCTGCACCTCTACGTTGAAGCTACCTTTTTGATCCCCTGCATCAAGAGAAAAAGTGCAGTGTACAAAGCTTTCCTATAGCACTGGAAAGCTTAGAGTTTTAAAATTGTTTCGCGATATATTTATATCTACAAGTTAGTAGATACCTTAAATTTCTATGTGACATTTTCGTTTCATCAACCAACAACTGTCAAAAAATAGGCGTAGAAGGAAAATCAATGTGATGTTTAGAAGTAGGAAAAATAAGCAGAAAATGTTCTACTTACTAGACATGAAGCCCCCGTGGCGCAATGGACTAGCGTGTTGGACTTCTAATTCAAAGGTTGTGGGTTCGAGTCCCACCGGGGGTGGATATTTTTCTTTTTAAGAAATGTTCAAGTTCTTTTCTTCGGACTAATCTTTATTTCTCTTGCTAAACGCTTATGCGTTTCAACGGCAATTAATTTGAACTGCGAATTCCCAAAAATGATACCAGTTCCTTCTGCACCTCTACGTTGAAGCTACCTTTTTGATCCCCTGCATCAAGAGAAAAAGTGCAGTGTACAAAGCTTTCCTACAGCACTGGAAAGCTTAGAGTTTTAAAATTGTTTCGCGATATATTTATATCTACAAGTTAGTAGATACCTTAAATTTCTATGTGACATTTTCGTTTCATCAACCAACAACTGTCAAAAAATAGGCGTAGAAGGAAAATCAATGTGATGTTTAGAAGTAGGAAAAAATGAACGCAGAAAATGTCTACTCTAGACATGAAGCCCCCGTGGCGCAATGGACTAGCGTGTTGGACTTCTAATTCAAAGGTTGTGGGTTCGAGTCCCACCGGGGGTGGATATTTTTCTTTTTAAGAAATATTCAAGTTCTTTTCTTCGGACTAATCTTTATTTCTCTTGCTAAATGCTTATGCGTTTCAACGGCAATTAATTTGAACTGCGAATTCCCAAAAATGATACCAGTTCCTTTGACACCTCTACGTTGAAGCTACCTTTTTGATCCCCTGCATCAAGAGAAAAAGTGCAGTGTACAAAGCTTTCCTATAGCACTGGAAAGCTTAGAGTTTTAAAATTGTTTCGCGATATATTTATATCTACAAGTTAGTAGATACCTTAAATTTCTATGTGACATTTTCGTTTCATCAACCAACAACTGTCAAAAAATAGGCGTAGAAGGAAAATCAATGTGATGTTTAGAAGTAGGAAAAAATGAACGCAGAAAAGCCCCCGTGGCGCAATGGACTCGCGTGTTGGACTTCTAATTCAAAGGTTGTGGGTTCGAGTCCCACCGGGGGTGGATATTTTTCTTTTTAAGAAATATGCAAGTTCTTTTCTTCGGATTAATCTTTATTTCTCTTGCTAAACGCTTATGCGTTTCAACGGCAATTAATTTGAACTGCGAATTCCCAAAAATGATACCAGTTCCTTTGACACCTCTACGTTGAAGCTACCTTTTTGATCCCCTGCATCAACAGAAAAAGTGCAGTGTACAAAGCTTTCCTATAGCACTGGAAAGCTTAGAGTTTTAAAATTGTTTCGCGATATATTTATATCTACAAGTTAGTAGATACCTTAAATTTCTATGTGACATTTTCGTTTCATCAACCAACAACTGTCAAAAAATAGGCGTAGAAGGAAAATCAATGTGATGTTTAGAAGTAGGAAAAATGAACGCAGAAAAGCCCCCGTGGCGCAATGGACTAGCGTGTTGGACTTCTAATTCAAAGGTTGTGGGTTCGAGTCCCACCGGGAGTGGATATTTTTCTTTTTAAGAAATATTCAAGATCTTTTCTTCGGATTAATCTTTATTTCTCTTGCTAAATGCTTATGCGTTTCAACGGCAATTAATTTGAACTGCGAATTCCCAAAAATGATACCAGTTCCTTCCGCACCTCTACGTTGAAGCTACCTTTTTGATCCCCTGCATCAAGAGAAAAAGTGCAGGGTACAAAGCTTTCCTATAGCACTGGAAAGCTTAGAGTTTTAAAATTGTTTCGCGATATATTTATATCTACAAGTTAGTAGATACCTTAAATTTCTATGTGACATTTTCGTTTCATCAACCAACAACTGTCAAAAAATAGGCGTAGAAGGAAAATCAATGTGATGTTTAGAAGTAGGAAAAATAAGGAAAATGCACGCCAGAAGAAGCCCCCGTGGCGCAATGGACTAGCGTGTTGGACTTCTAATTCAAAGGTTGTGGGTTCGAGTCCCACCGGGGGTGGATATTTTTCTTTTTAAGAAATATTCAAGTTCTTTTCTTCGGACTAATCTTTATTTCTCTTGCTAAATGCTTATGCGTTTCAACGGCAATTAATTTGAACTGCGAATTCCCAAAAATGATACCAGTTCCTTTGACACCTCTACGTTGAAGCTACCTTTTTGATCCCCTGCATCAACAGAAAAAGTGCAGTGTACAAAGCTTTCCTACAGCACTGGAAAGCTTAGAGTTTTAAAATTGTTTCGCGATATATTTATATCTACAAGTTAGTAGATACCTTAAATTTCTATGTGACATTTTCGTTTCATCAACCAACAACTGTCAAAAAATAGGCGTAGAAGGAAAATCAATGTGATGTTTAGAAGTAGGAAAAAATGAACGCAGAAAATGTTCTACTTCCTAGACATGAAGCCCCCGTGGCGCAATGGACTAGCGTGTTGGACTTCTAATTCAAAGGTTATGGGTTCGAGTCCCACCGGGGGTGGATATTTTTCTTTTGAAGAAATATTCAAGATCTTTTCTTCGGATTAATCTTTATTTCTCTTGCTAAATGCTTATGCGTTTCAGCGGCAATTAATTTGAACTGCGAAATCCCAAAAATGAAACCAGTTCCTTCTGCACCTCTACGTTCAAGCTATCTTCTTGATCCGCTGAAAAAGTGCAGTGTACAAAACTTTCCTATAGCACTGGAAAGCTAACAGTTTTAAAATTGTTTCGCAATATATTTATATCTACAATGTAGTAGGTACCTTGAATTTTTATGTGATATTTTCGTTTCATCAACCAACAACTGTCAAAAAATAGGGGTAGAAGGAAAATCAATTTGATGTTTAGAAGTAAGAAAAATAAACGCAGAAAATGTTCTACTTCCTAGACATGAAGCCCCCGTGGCGCAATGGACTAGCGTGTTGGACTTCTAATTCAAAGGTTGTTGGTTCGAGTTCCACCGGGGTGGGAGTTTTTTCCTTTTTTAAGAAATATTCAGAATGTGTTCTTCAGGTTAGTCTTCGTTTCTTTTACTAAGTGACGATTTGTTTTAAGGGGAATTTTTTGAACTGCGAAACCCTTAAATAATGCCGATTCCTATGGCACCTTTTCCTTGCAGATCCTTTTTGAATCACTTCATTAACATAGAAAAGTGACAGTGTAGAAAGCTTTCATGGCACTGGAAAACTTACACTTTTGAAATTGTTTTGTGCTTCAATCGAGCGACCTCTTAACCAGTACGTTAAATTAATTTTTATGTGACATTTACGTTTTATTAAATTACACCCGTCAAATATCAGGGATAGAAGGAAAAACAAAATGGTGTTTAGAACTGGGAAAAATGAAAGCACAAAATGTTCTGCCTTTTGGACATAAAGCCGCCGTAGCGCAATGGACTAGTGGTTGTGAGTTCGAGTCCCACCGGACGTAGATATTTTTCTTTTTAAGAATTATTCAAAATCTTTTCTTCAGGTTAATCTTTATTTCTCTTACTAAATGTTGATGTGTTTTAATGATAACGATTCCTTTGTGATCTCGACGTTGCAGAACTCTTTGATTCGCTGCTTTAATAGAAAAAGTGCTACGTACAAAGCTTCCATATAGCACTGGAAAGCTTACAGTTTTAAAATTGTTTCGCGATTCATTTGATGCACATGTTAACAGGTACCTTAAACCTGAGTTCGGAAAGGGGGGAAAAGGCTATCATGGTAGACATAGGGCACAGATTAGAGATTGCCCTCCCAATTACAATAGTCTGCCCTTTTCTAAAAGGATCTGTTTTTGAAACCTTAACTCGGACCAGCATATATTTAGGGGAAGACTTGAGCGTGAAAAACAAGTCTGATATTGTGAGGTGATGTTCAGGATTGAAGAATGCCCAAAAAGGCAAATGCCATTTCTGCCCAAACCATTAAGGAATCTTTGTTGGTGATATATCTGACATTTAAGAGGTGGTAAAACAAATTAAATATGGGCAAGTTATGGGTCTCCGGACATTGAGGTTACTCCCTGAGAACGCTTTAGTTCGCAGAGAGTGAGCTGCAGAGGAAGAAAAGCTGGTAGGTTTAGCGCATAGCTATGACTAGAATAGTAATACTTTACAGCGGACAAGTTATTTTTGGTGGCACTGAACTCAACTGATCGAGCCATGCATACCGACTACTTGATCGGGATATCGTCGTCAATGGGAAAGGAGGGTGCTATTCCTGTTTGTGGGGAGAAGGAATTGTCGCATGCCACAAATGTAGGTTGTCTTAGTATTCTGTGAAAGAGCCATCCCTAGTTAAAATTGGGCTTCTTCTCCAAAGACGGAGTAGACAGGCAGAAATGGGGTCCGAGGATGCACAGAACTGAGGAGCTAGCTGAATAGGAGAGTCTGCTATATTATTATGTTTACCAGGGACATGTACAGCTTACAAGTAGACAAGTGTCTCAGGGTACAGAGGGTAAGGTCCCTAACCAAGTCCATAACCCTGGGAACTTTGGCCTTTCGAGAATTAATTACCTCTACCAAGTCTAAATTGTCCCAATGGAACTTGATGCACCTGGATGTCCACTTGGGCCCCCACAAGTGGCAAGCAACTACAATAGCAAATAATTTTTGTCAGAGATTGCTCACGCCAGGAGATCCTAACTGTTGATGGGGCAACCGAGTGCCCTGAAGCCAACTAGTTTGAAAGAATTCCCCATAACCGATGGAGCCAGAGGCATCCTTGGATAGGGAGAGGGTCTCAGAGGTATCCCAAAGGGAAGATAAGAACAGCCCTATACCATTTCAGAGCTTAATAAACAAGCTCTACATATCAAGGTCTTTGAGAAACCCGTTGTGAGCTTAATGTCGTGATGTGGTTTTTTAACGTCTCTAGTGAGGGCAATCATGCGTTGTAGAAAAGGGGCCCGGGGAAATTAATCACCTTACATGCAAAATTTATTTACCGTTATAACATAACTAAAGCAAAGCGCGCGCTCTGATTGGCTAATTCAGCATCTACTATTTGCCCATGGGTGTATGCTGCTGACGTACTCAATAACTAAAGCAGAGCGCGCGCTTTGTGATGTAGCTCAATTTGTTGCGGACAACATTTTGACCGCTGTGATGACACGTATCGTTGTCGATAAGAGTACAGACGACGCTAAAACACATTCGATTTGTTTTTTTTTACCACAAAATCAAAGATAACGAAATTGTCTT
>JAHPZR010003382.1:12500-16110 GCA_019787425.1 Platygyra sinensis | reverse complement strand
TTATTCCTGAAAGTACTAGCTTAATATTGAAAACCCTACAGCACACCCTGATGTCCTCTTTAGCTTCAAACCTGGACACTCTGCAGTCACGGATAGTCTCATTCCAAGCAAACTGTGGTTTTCCCTTTATTACTCTTTACAAACATCCACATACATACAATCATATTATTTCACAAAAAGGAATGTGGCCTCAGAAATTGAAGTATGTGGTGTCTTGGGGTAGGTGGGATTACCAACGCTGTTCGGGAAAGGAGCCCACGGCTCCGACCCCCGAACTCATGAGGAGAGCGGCGGAAATCGGACCTAGCTCTTGGGGCTGCCGGCAGGTAAATGACAAAGCTTCAGCCGGAATGTTTTTTTTTTTTTTGTTTTGTGTTTTGGTCTGAGGAATGATGAGGGTTTGTGATCCCTGAGGACAGGGAATGACAAACAAAAGACTGGGAGAAGATTGGAAGAATGTGGGCTCTTTTGGACACAACTTTGTGCTGGGAAATGGGATTTACCAGGCCTCGTTTAACTCACACGATCACTGGTTTAAACCTTGACACAAGGGACAGAAAATGATCAGTCCAAAATCTTGTGACAACTGAAATTCGGACCTCTCTTCCCCTTACTGTTCTTTCCTTTAAACTCTTCGGCAGAGAAGTTGCTGGTACGGTGGACCTTGAAGCAGATTATATGAAATTGCCACAAAATCAAGAAAACAAGACTCCATCCGATGAAGGATGTTCCAATGGAGAGAGCTTGTGCAAGATAATCATCGGCTCAAACAAGGAAGCATGGGCATTGAGGTGTTCCCGCGTTTTAGAGATGAAGGATACGTGACAGAATGCTTATTGGCTGTTAGGTTTCCTTCAGAGATGTTGTTTAGATTGTCACGCTATCGTTTCTTTAGGATTGTTCACGCAACATTTTTAGGGAAAGATACTGTGACATGCCAGGAAAGAGGTCACAGTTAAACTGTTTGTGGTTGGTCCTAAAGTCGGGCGAAGAAAGAGAGACCTTGCTTCAAGGGAAGATGTGATGAAGGAGTATGGAATAGATGGACTGGAGAGCAGCATTTCTCCTCGAATATAAGTTAATTACTGACGCTTTCTTTCCTTCTTTTCAAATATTGAGAAAAAAAAAACAGGCGATGGAGAATGGCGAACTTATCATCTCAGGAGCAATATTTTGACTGACATGAGAGCAGATTTCCTGACCATATTTTATGCAAAAGACCAGAGACAGGATGTTCAGTTGGTGTTTGTAGACGTGATTACCCTACGCGGAGCAGTCTCTCTTTTCCTCGAAAATCCGCCTGGAAAAACACGAAACAAATAAGCGTGCGAGATTGACTGTGAGTGTGAAGTGTGATTTTCAAGGAGAAAAAGACGTAATAAGATATATCATGTTTAATATCCAAGGTCTTGGTTTTGTTATAGATCTTTTATGCAAAGTCTTTAGTTAAATTGCTTTCAAATACAGTAGTTTCTGTATTTTTTTTTTAAGTCAGAAAAAACACACTACAGAGGTTATGATTGACAAGAACTGAGATGTACTATTTCAGTTAGTGACAGACATGAAAATTATCGCCTCGAGTTTTCACGATATGCCATCAGTAATGTAGCGACGTCAGAAAGAAACCGTATATAAAACCAAATAATAAGAGGCAAAAAACTGTTACGGACTTTGTACACATCTCAACTAAAGTAGTTCAGAATGCCTTGGATGCAAGACACGGTTGAAGTGAGGGGTGCTTTCTGTTATGCCAAAGATTCCGGAAATTTTGGTCGCAAGTCAAATGGAAAGGTCCGTTTGGGTTCCTCTCCACCAGAATATTTGAGACCACTTCTGGATGTGATCCACTTTGATCTGTCCGCCCATTCGGTTCATTGCCTTCCTTCTTTTCACTTATGTAGGGAATTCGGAAAAGGAATCACAAATAGTAAGAGCCATTGCTCTTGGTTGGCCCGGTTTTTCTTTGTTATTCCATCTGGTCTCTGACCGGTCGGTCTGGCTTAGTGAAAAACATCCGAAGTTAACGTTTGGATTAAAAAAATTGTGAGGAGTTAGAGTTGACAATTCACATAGTAAATTTTGGGATAGAGTTTTGCTTTGACTTTTTGTCTTCAAAGGACGGTTTGCAATTAAATTCCAGGATATAAATCTATTTTTTTTCAGATGGTATCGTTATTTTGCGAGATTGTGGCTACTGACAGGGTCCTGGAAAACCTGAAAAGTGCTTGTGTTGTATTGTGGCATTTTTCAGGACTGGAAATTCCTGGAAAAATGCTATTGATCCTGGAAAGTTCTGGAATTCTTTTAAACTCAAGTAATAAAATAAAATGTATGGCGGACAGTGAGGTGAATTAACATTGAGATGTTAGGAGTGAAAGGGTTAATGTGAATTTTAAAATCCTGGAAAAATCAATCTGAGTCTTGGAAAAGTCTTGAAAATTTTTTCTGAAAGAGGGCACGACTCACGACTGACGACTGAAAGTTTTAATAACTGACGTAACTGAGTTATTTTGATGTAATATCACTAATAATAATAATAATAATAATAATAATAATAATAATAATAATAATAATTGTAATAATAATGATGATGATGATGATGATGATGATGATGATGATGATGATGATGATAATACATTTATATAGCGCCTTTTCTACAAGATTCAAAGGCGCTGCTTACAACTGTTAAGTATAGACCTTATAGCCACGCTTCTTGTAAATCACCAATCCTCGGAAGATAATAATGCGTTCACTACTTCAGAACTTCGTTTACGCTAGGCCGACATATAACCTTTTGCTTATAAATTGATAGCATAAACCCAAAAATTGCATGTTTATTAAAACGTCAGTCCCTATTTTAAGGCTTATTGTGGCAGTTATTCAATGTACAATATTTTAGCCATCACTTCTTGTAATACGAATTAAACTTGAACGCCAAACTGTGTGGGGCAGGAAATCATATCCCAGTAGTTTGTACAGGCTCCCTCAGTGGTAGAAAAGGTGAAAAATATGAAATGAAGACAAGCTTATATGAAAGTAGTTGTTGGGAATGTGCATCATTCTGATAACCCCTCCCTCATGACATTTACATCCCAATAACAGTAACCGGCACACTGAGAAGGTTAACATTAAGATATTTAATGTTAGGGTGATAGATTACATCCTCAAAACTAAATTACCATCGCCTGGTGGATCCACAGCTACTTTGACAATGCTATGACGAAATTATTGATCAATAACAGGACAGATGCTTGAAAAACTGACCGTGCGTTATTTGTTAAATATGTATCCAGAGTATTGTAGTATCAAGCAGAAAAACAAGATCTATTTTGTAATTACTACACCTTCGAATTCCTTGTACTATAATACTAACTTGAAGCCTTTTAAAATATACAACTGTGAACTCTACAAGCTAAACAATGACTCGGCGGTGCCTCCTTGACTATTCTGTTGAGTAAGATACTGTAAATTGTTCTTTAGTAACTATATTATTGGAAGACACTCCGCATTTTCTTCTGGGAATTCCTCTGTTGTCTGTAACATGCCATCAATTAAGAGACTTCTGGTTTATCAAATTTTCTGTAATGCGATTTAACATTAACATTGCTTC
>JAHPZR010003381.1:27500-33585 GCA_019787425.1 Platygyra sinensis | reverse complement strand
AATGGGCCAAAAGTCTGTCCATCGCTCCTCACAATCATATAAGAAAAGCCGCATGGCTCATGCTTCTCTGTTTTCACTGTGAAGCTCTGTTTTTTGTTTGGCTCGCATGTAGCGATTTTTTTCAAAATGCACTCAAAGTCGGCATAAACGACATATGGGGCTTTCATTTGCTTGTAAAAGTTCTTGAAGGCCATCTTGTTCTCGCCTTCTTTCGGCATCTCCATTCTAGTGGGGCTTTTCAGTAGCCCCTTGCATTCAGGCTTATGCCTTTCGAGCAGTTCTCTCGTTGTATAGCCGTGCAAACATCGTTCACAGAAGTGCTTGCTGTTTGAATTCTTGCTTTGGTCAAACAATAGAGCTGAAAGCCTTTTCACATAGCTGTAATGTGTGTTTTCTCCTTGCTTTGTTAACACTAAGTTGATTCTTGGTATTTCGCCGCCGTTTTCGCTGATCCTGTGTACAATCACTCTATCATTTTCCCATCCAAAGACGTTTATAGCGAGATTATGATTCTGCCTCTCCAGCCTGTCAATCTGTGAAACCGGCGTCGGAAAATCAATGCCATGAAATTAAGGCCATCTTCTGTTGGGTAGTTCTCGTGACTTTTGCGCCGAGCGGTGCTAGAAATAAACCTGCTCTGAGCGCCCATCTCAAACATTGATTGTCCCTGTTTTGCACATTTATTATTGCTTTCTTATTTTGCAGCTTTCTAGGAAGCGGCATATAGCTTCCGCGGCGCATTGGTTGATATCGCGACACGTTAATGAAAGCTTCCAAAATTTTGTCCATTATCCAACCCGAGCCTCTTTCAGACCAGGCCTCTATCTCACCTTTCACTTCATCAATGAACTGATTCAACAAGTGATTTAATATATCTATGTTGTGCTCTCTCAAGATTGCTGGCTGCATGCGATTGAAATAATGATCCATTTTTTCTACTTTTTCATCTCGAATCATATAAAATCTCACAAGAAGGCTAAATTGTATTTTTGCACTCTTCAGAGTCTCGACTTCATTCGTGCAAACGTTTATGAATGAATTTTTCGTTTTTTGAAAAAAATTTGAACAGGTCTTTGTTGTTTTTTGTGGCCCTCATTTTCCACATGCGGAGCCATTCATTAAAATTGTTTCTTTCAATTTCAAACTCGCCCCTTATGGCTGGGCTAATTGGGGCTGTTAGCCTTTGATTCTCTCCAATCGGGCCATAAAACATTTCAAGAACATCTCTCGAAAAATTCGCAGCAGCCATTGCTTTCTATATTAGCCGCAACATTTCTTCAATAGAAAAATATTCTAGGGCATGTCCTGCAATCTTACACACATTTATAGTGAGGCGTTCTGGGACCGGGGTTTTGGGGCACCCGCCCCAAAACCCCGGTCCCAGAACCCTCATTATATATGTGTGTCGGAATCTTCTGTTATATGATGGTGCATAAGTGCTAAAAGGGATTGCACCGACAACTAGCAAATTGCTGTATTGTTCGAGTAAAGCCATTTCAAAGGCAGAGTCCTCAGAAGATTGTAGGAATTCCAGTTGTAGAGTTTGATTGTCATAATGTTTTTTTCCATTCAGTGACCAGTATCCATAATGCTCATAAATTTTACATTTGCGGCATAGCTTTGTTAATCAACAACCAACATAGGATCCGCAATGCGAGCTGTAAATGACGATGGGGTGTTGTTTACCATCAATAACCAGGGTTTTACCACACTGTCTACAGTTCTGTTGGGTGGTAACTAGTACTGATGCCATAGGTTGTCCACACATTAATATGAAGTCATAAAATTCCCTGAAAAGTTCTTGATCTGATGACAGTAAAGTTGGATGGAGGTAAAGTAAACTTTCTGCTTCTGATGCGAATGATTTGACGGCATTATTTGTTTCTTCTGACGCCGTGTCTTGATGTTCTTGAAAAACAAATCCTCTAATAATAGAAGTTAGGTTGAAGGCTTTGAAAAAAATATCTCCTATTGTGTTGAAAACGAAGAACAATCTTGACAAACGGAGATAGCTTTCGATCAAGGTGGCCATGTTTGGAAGCTTGTGGCGCGCGATTCTGCTGTGTTTATTGAAATCACTATGGTAACAACTAATCAACCTCGCTTTCAAGTTACTTCACATACTGCTGTGGACATTCTCGTCCCCATAACCCTTTTCTCATCTCTTAGCCAGCGGAGCCTTGGCACGAAAATCGAAGGGCTCTGGAGACAGCTTTGTTTTTTTTTGATTGGCTGTTTGAAAACAAAGAGATCTTGAGCGGAAGTCAAAATGTCCTCGCGGATTGTTGGCTTAAACAGCTCTGACATGCAATAATGGCAGACATAGAGGATTTGGGAGAAAATTCTCACAATTTTTCACAGCTCAACACTTGTCGCTGTTGCAACAAAATGGCTTTTTTGGTTAATGTTTTTGACGAGAGAAGCAGCAAACAATCTGAAAAATTGAGTTTTTAACACTTTCTTTGCAGGAATTGTCGATCGTAAGTAGGGTCTTGGGCGAAAAGAGTTTGTGGCTCGCAACATGTTGGAGTATCATTTTCATCGAGTCAGCAGCACTCTATGGTGAGGCGAAAATAGTGAACCGCGAAAGTGAAGTGGTCGTATGTCTTTTTGAGTGTTCCTTGTCACCTCTTTCTGACGGAAACATTCGCCAAATTGTGCCATTTTAATAAGACCCGAAGTATTCCTCGAATCCTGCCTCGAAGGCCGCCATTTTCAATCACATATAGTATATAAACATCGCGACCGCATACATGAAGACCGAAATCTAGAATCTAGGACTGGAAATCTTGTTGCCAGAGCCCTTCGATTCGCGTGCCAAGGCTCCGCCGGCTAAGAGATGAGAAAGGGCTATGGGGAAGAGAATGTGCTGTGGATCAATCGGGCTATTTCTCGAATGCTTGTGACCAGGCTTGTCGCGACTTTTGGGTTCGTTATCGCGGTTTCCCCGCTTAAAAACCGCCAAGCTTCGCAGGCTATTTATTAGGTGTTTCTATCTCTTGGTTTCAATACTTAAGGAATCTTTAGTTTGGGAGCTATTCTTCTAAGGCATGATTGCGAGCGCGACAACGGGCAACTAGAGGAAACCGCTTATTTGCGGGTAGCGCGGGCGACGGAAAAGTAGCAACGCTTGCGACACTGATGCTCGGGGCTCAGATTAGCATACATGCTTATGTTGTTCTGCGGTATACATTTCTTTTTCTCAGCCGATATTCAAGCAAGAGAGACACCGCATACAGTGTACATTTTTGTGTAAGCATTGCTGTGGGTGTGTTATACGAGTAAAGATCATCTACTCGCTGGTAGTTATACTCCCCGCATCTCAATCACAGTAAGGTTCGGATGTTAACTTATTTTGATTTCTTTCCTCACTGTTTCAACCCAATGTGGGACCCTGGAAAATAACAACTAGTGCTCAGTAAAGCGAGAGGGCCTAATTTATGCGTGACATGGGTTATGCATGATTAGTTCTCCTTCGGATTCTGGTTGCGGGTAATCTGTTATCTTGCGCTAAACTAATCTAACCTAAGGTGTGTCGTTAGAAAAATACGCTATTCGCTTTGTACTTCCCTGTATCGTGTAAAATTGTTGGCAATCATTAACTCGGCTTTGATACTCATAAAAGAACGCTTGTTGTATTATATTCTTTGAAGCAAGTTTTCATTGAAAACCTTCACACTTTGGACAGCTAGTTTTTAAACCCACTGATCCCCTAGAGATGTTTTCAAAATGAATACCGAAAATCAAAGACCCTGTGGACTAAATCTAAGACCTACTGGTTGAAAACGAAGAATCTGTTGTTTGAAATGAATACTCATTGGTCTAAAACGAAAATACACTGGTATAAAACTTCCTTTTTCAGGGACCACCATACAGCACCGTATTTGCTGTTATTTCTGTAGCGCAAATGTATATAAGATAAGTACGATGAGGTGACCTCATTAGTTTTGCTTTACTGTTTTTATCAAAGGGTGAAAGTTCTAGTCTGATATGTCAGTCATCATAAAGATGGCCAATGGAACATAAGATATCTACGTTGAGTAGGCTCAGTTAGTCGCAACTGGTAATCAGAAACGGTAATTTTTATTTTGAACTGTTAACTTTTCCTTCCACTCTGTACATTAATACAATCACCCAATACGCACTGAGTTACAAGATAGCTTATGAAATATATGAAAAAAATTAACAGATATGGCTTATTCAATCGTGTTAGACTTTTCTTTTTTTAGGGGAAGGCGAACTTGGATGGGTGCACTGTCTTCATTTGTAGTCCTCAGTGTGTCTGTCTCTGTAACAGAAATAGCAAGTGTTACAATGAAGAGTGAAAATGTTGTTATCTAAACTGATTTAGTTTCTATTTTCTTAATTCAACAACATGTACATGCACATTGTACTAGTAGTAGCTAGAGGTTAAAAGATGTTTGATGAAATTAAATTTGCCTATCCTATCTATTTGTTGAATAAAAAGTTCTTGTATTACCTTTCCTCATCCTTTGATTCAATTGCAGTGGTATAGGCACCCAAATTGACGCCACATTTGGCTAACAATTGCATAAATTCTGGCATCTTCTCCATCTCAGTAGGAACTGGGGTTTTGTGGAAATAATGCACCTATAAAACATTGAATAATTATCTACCAACATCATGTGTGGTTGTTGT
The DNA here is from genome assembly GCA_019787425.1 of Platygyra sinensis. NCBI lineage: Eukaryota > Metazoa > Cnidaria > Anthozoa > Scleractinia > Merulinidae > Platygyra > Platygyra sinensis. Next base: position 28,926 of record JAHPZR010003381.1, on the reverse strand, counting down.
GTTATAGATTATTGCCAGAAATTAAGATGATGCAAAAATTATTTTGTACTGACTGTATGATAAATTTTATTCTAGACTACTACATGTATGCCTGTATGATTGAAACATTTTTCTGTAAAATGACCTCAATGTTATGTTGGGTAATTTAAAATTGAAAGGCAAGATCCAGAACAATGCCCGCAAAAGCCACTTGCATTCATTTTCATTGATTATGCACTGGTTGTAGTTTTCTTGATACTTAACAAGATAAAGGTTTTTTTCGGATAAAAGTTCCCCTCTAAGGAAAGTCAAAAATCTTATTGATAATTTTTTTTAACCAGTTATGATAGAATTCCTTATCCTCTTTGTTATTTTCCTACTCTATTTTTCATTTAAGGGTAAATTTACTTGTTCTGAAACACATGCTATGCTAGGGGTATGACATTAAATCTTGACAAATGGTTTTTCATAATAGCATTTAAAATTAAAACAGTACTTTTAAAGTAAAAAGTGTGTTCTTATATTGTTCTTAATGTACTAACCTGAACCTGATTTCCAGGAATAGTGATTGTTGACACTTTGCCCAGACCAACTCTCATTAAATCTTCCAAGACCTTGTAAAGAACCAAAATAGTTTATGTGAACATAAGAATTTGTAAATGTTAAAACATGCATTTCATAACAAGAAAGTATGTTTTGATTGGTACATTTGTAACTAAATATGTTACTGTAGTGATTTGAATGTTTACTTTACAAATGAGTCTGTTTCATTATGGAATTTGATAGTTTTACTTAGTGGGTTATCATTAGTTCCTTAACTCAAGAATTTTTTGCAAATGCAAATGTGGAAAATAATTATTGAGTATTGTTTGTGTGAAGAGGAATGTTCTGGGTAGGATAGAATTGAACTAGCACCTTAAAATCAGAGTGATGGATATGTAAAATGGTAATCATAATGTTTGATTCTATACTCTTCGATAATCAAACTTTGGTTTAAGTATCCTTAATTGTATAACAAGGCAATTTGTTGAAATATTTCATCACAGAAAAAAATAATTGTACCTTAATCATGAGTGGCTTTCCTGATATGCCATCACAGTATCACCTGAAAATTCCCTTCTGGTTTAACAAAGGCATACTGACCACTTCACCATTAGTTAATAAAATGGCACTATACAACTTTCCAAATTTAGTGATATCAACTGCAGGTTGTCCTTCTGAAGTAGAACTGCTTTCATCGTCATATTCGCCTTCCAAACAACGCGTAACATGCATTTTGTCATTAAGGGCACCTGCAAAAAAAAATATTTTTCCCATTTAAAGGGTTTGATACTTTTTGTGGAGTGATGAAAAAATCTTACTACCCTGCATGTTAACTTTCAGACCTTGAAAAATGTGGCAAATTTTGCTCTGAGTTTTTAGATATCTTTTTTAACATTTTTGTGAA
>JAHPZR010003381.1:0-7500 GCA_019787425.1 Platygyra sinensis | reverse complement strand
ATATGCTTCGCTTTCTTTCTTACCAACACCAAATGATTGATGACAAATATTACTGTGCACAACTTTTTTTGTGCAGGCTGTCACTCCATACATTCACTCTCTTTTTTATACTCTTTTCCACTAAAGCGTGTTTCGACCGCCAAAATAACCTCTTGACAACGGGCAGTTAATCAGCGAGTGACGAAGGCTGTGTACAAAACCCCGTTTTCACTTATGTGGGGTGGGAACCGAGTATTGGAAGTACTTTATTGATGCAGACTTTTGTTTGATTGGTTTCAGAAACATTTTGATATTTGCCGACAGTTTCCTATGCAATGTACTAACAAGTGTGGTGTGAGAGATATTCCGCGAGAAAAGGTTTGTTTTATTACCTTACGTCAGAGTAGACGTTAGCAAATTGTGTGCCAATTTCACTGGCCAAGCCAGTGAGACATCGCGTTTCAAAATAGAAGGTAAAGAGATCTCACGCTCCAAAAACACGCTAGTTCGGTTTCTTAATTTACTATGCAGGCAATAGCAAAGGCTTCTAGGCATTTATACGTCTAGATTACAACAAATAGCTCTGTTTAAATCAAGGTTGCCTGTAATCAAGTGGTCGTTTTGCAGGCTTAGTTGCAAAGCTGGGAGAATTTTCAAGAGAATACGCATGGCCATGTGTTCCGGCAAACAATATTGTGTTCACACACAGTCAGGGGTGTCCATAGAGTGCAAGACCGCTGGACTAGCTATGGGCGAGAACTGGAAGACCAGTAAGCGAGCTGATATTTTAAGACAAATGTCTTGGTTGTTTGTGTTTCTAGCTTGAGGTTCATATTCGGGAGAAATGTCCTGCAACCGAAGTTCAGTGTGAATACAAGAATTTAGGATGTGAAGATGTGGTATGAGCTTGCTTATATATTAAGGTGGCTGAAAACAGTTTCCAGTACTTGCCAAGACTCACAGTTTGATGGGTCATTACAACCACTCTATACCGGTTGATGCCAAAGTCATGGTATCAACAAACTACCCCATTATCGGGGAACAAGCTGCTGTTATTTTTGTGGCACAATAGGTTACCATAGCAACACTATGACCTGCTAAAAACACCCTTAAATTTAGCTTTAAGCGCTTGTAACTCAAAAACGAGCTCGGTGACCCCCATTTTTTATTATCGAATTGTAACAAGCATGATAAGATGCAACTTTTTGCAAAGTTAAAAAAAATTATACGAAGGGGGTTCAGTGCCACCTTAAATTTTCGAAAATTTAAGGTGGCTCTGAAACCCCTTCGTATATTTTTTTTAAACTCTGCAAAAAGTTGCATCTTAAATGAATGATGGTGAAATTGCAGCTCGGTAAATATATATATGAAAGTAATGTAACACGAGCGTGGGACCTAGAAAAAATCTGAGTCCCGATAGGATTTGAACCCATGACCTTCCGAACACCGGGCGGACGCTCTATCCACTGAGCTACGAGAACTCATGGAGAGCCAGGTCATTTAACTGAGTTCTTATATGACATGCGTCTCCTGCCTCCTGCAGGATTCAGCAATGAATATGTGATAAATATTAATATAAGAACTCAGTTAAATGACCTGGCTCTCCATGAGTTCTCGTAGCTCAGTGGATAGAGCGTCCGCCCGGTGTTCGGAAGATCATGGGTTCAAATCCTATCAAGACTCAGATTTTTTCTAGGTCCCACGCTCGTGTTACATTACTTTCATATATATATTTACCGAGCTGCAATTTCACCATCATTCATTTATCACTATTAATATTTATCACATATTCATTGCTGAATCCTGCAGGAGGCAGGAGACACATGTCATATAAGAACACAGTTAAATGACCTGGCTCTCCATGAGTTCTCGTAGCTCAGTGGATAGAGCGTCCGCCCGGTGTTCGGAAGGTCATGGGTTCAAATCCTATCGGGACTCAGATTTTTTCTAGGTCCCACGCTCGTGTTACATTACTTTTATATACAAGTTGCATCTTATCATGCTGATTACAATTCAATAATAAAAAATGGGGGTCACCGAGCTCGTTTTTGAGTTATAAGCGCTTAAAGCTGAAATTAAGGGTGTTTTTAGCAGGTTATAGTGTTGCTATGGTAACCTATTGTGTCACGAAAGTAATACCAACGTGTTCACCAATGATTGGGCAGTTTTGTGATACCATGATTGCAGCATCAACTGATAAAGGGTGGTAATAATGGCCCATCAAAATCTATGTCTTGGAAAGTGCTGGAAACTGTTTTGAGCCATCTTTAAATATTTTTTTAGATAGAAATCCAGAATGAATACAGGGATTTAAGATGGTCATTTTAAACTTGCAAATAGATTGACAATATCATGAAGTTATATAGAGAGGACGAATTGTGCGAAATGTATAAAGCACATATTCTTTCCGACTCCATATTTGAGTCTAACACAAGGTGATTGTTTGGGTGTTCTCAGTAAACGTTGGCATAAGAGAGAAAAGTCGTATCACGTATCATAAAGAGAGTAAATGACACATAACACCAGGCGAGAATCGAACCAAGACCACATTGGTGGGAAGTAAGCAGTAACACCCTTGCATGTGATAAGATGGAGGGTGCTCGTCGAAAAAATTGAATTCAACCCCTAAAGGAGACCCATCTGGGCGTGGCTGGAGCTTTATTTGACTCCTAAAAGATATCACTTAGAAAGGAAATGACAGTGTTTTTTATTATTCCAAGAGTGCAACCCTAAAAGATACGGCTAAAAACAATTCCGTGATTGACAGCTCCAGGCGACGAGCATCGAGCGACGAGCATCCTCGACCTTCTCAGATTGCAGCTCCCCCACTCTACCCCTTTGGTTCTTCCCAAAACGTTATCTCCGCTCCCAACACAAACGTTTGACATTTTTTGTAGCCAAACGGATTAAAAAATGACTAAGTGAATAGCAACAGATTTACTGACACTTTTTTTAGGGAATTCCACAGCATTTAAGCTTGAAACAAATGCTTAGACTTCAATCAGCTGTCGTTGAGATTTTGAATGGACTTTTTTCTCTGTCTACAGTTTCCAAGATCAAACGTCAGATCTCACTCACAAACTCACATTGAAGGCCATTTGAACTTAGCCCTCCGCGGTCTAGAGGCCACTCAGCATCAACTTCATGAGCTTGTCACTGTGGTTAAGGATCAGTCACAACAAATAGCGCGACAGTCAGGACAGATAGAACGACAGTCACAACAAATAGCGCGACAGTCAGGACAGATAGAACGACAGTCACAACAAATAGCGCGACAGTCACAACAGATAGAACGACAGTCACAACAGATAGAGCGAATGATATCCAAAGATACGGAACAGACACAGCAGATAAAACAATTGGTATCCAGCAATAAGGAGCTGTCAGAACAGATAACCGTATTGAAGATGAAGATTTTGCCGACCCCATTTGAATGGAAAGTACCCAAGTTTGATGCTCTTTTGTCGGAATCGAGACGGGAAAAACAAATCTCAGTTTCCCGACCATTTGGTTTGCATGAGCGCAGTTATAATTTTTTGCTAAAAATAGAAATAGCAAGACCCCTATCGCAAGATTTCTTACGCCTGTTTATCAAAGTTGTTCCGGGAGAATTTGATGAGTTGTTACCATGGCCTTGCGAGGAAAAGGTGCGTATTACGTTGGTTAATCAGGACCTGCCGCTGGATGATAGGAAAAACATATCACATGTGGTTTACTTTAACTTGGGCAATGAACCGGGTTCACGGCTACTTTGTGATGATCACCATAAATATCGCCCTAGTCTTGCATTAAGCATACATGAGTTACGTTCATACATTACGAACGACACCATTTTGATAAGGGTCAACAGAGAAGAGAGAGATTAAAGAAACTGAGTGGCAAAACTTCCACATTAACCGTTTCAGGTTTTTATTCATATTGTTCGTGGAAATGAATATTTTTGCGCCGAATTATTTCTTTAGCGATCAGAAATATATCAAGAGACTCTTTGTTTGATGCCATTGACCACCTTTATAGTGTATGTTCTTACACTCAAGTAATAAATGCTAAAGGAACAGTTACCAGGCTTCTAACCAAACTCTGTATGGTATAGCGAAGAGACAGGCTTAAATGAAACACGATTCTCGAGCAATGTAAAATCACCTGTGCTGCAGCACAACTCAAATATTTTTAGCGGCTCAGTTACGCATGCACGCATGCGTTTGCTCTTTAGTTTTGCAATAGCCCTTTTCACGGTTAACTCTGCTCATTTGCATTACAGTGAAATTTAGCATGTATGTGAGCTATTTTGTAGTCTTAACCTGAAATTGCCTCGCATCCTCGTTAAATTACACTGTAATGCAAATGAGAAAAACAAACCATAAAAAGGGCTATTTAGAAAAAATAAAGGATTTTATTAAGGTTGTAAATGATAACATTAATGATCATTAAAGAAACATTTACTACTGTCCGTTAAGAAATACTTTTGTTTCTTATGTTGCACACTGGTTGTTGTTTTGTTTTTGTATCGTTTATGTTATGAGGAGTTGTGAAATGTAAATCCGTCCTTCACCAGTTAATGTTGCGTTGTGTTAGAATAAAACCCTTACAATTTTTTTCAAGTAACAGGAAAGTACTATAGGAAACTTTGATGCAAATTAATATCATTTTCAACAGAAGCATACCAGAAGGAAAGTTTCTCCGAAATTAAATTAAAAGCTCGACCAGCGCACTAGACTAACCTCATAAAGATGAAACAGTTCACGGTATCAGACCGACCACTGACAACAAGATCTAGACATGAGGAGAGTCGTTGCCTTCCTAAGTTCACGGCATAACAAAAGTGGTTATACATACAGCTGCAGTGGTCTAAAAATACTCAGCTGTAAAGCGTCACTAGCTAGCCTACGGATATGGCGCTATGAAAATAATTATTATCATTATAAACTATTCTGCATTCCGTAAATCAGTATCTGCTTTTAAATTTAACATGAGACGTAAACTGCTAAAGGATTTTATAGATTCTTCAATATTAGTGTCAATAATTGTTTTAAGGTTCCCAGTAAAGTAGAATTGTATTGTTATCATTTTATTTTTATTGTTGTACTTATTTAAATTGTCTTTGAAAAGCCTCTTAGAGGAAAGTCGATAAAGTATATATGTATGTATGTATGTATTATGTTCGATGCTTAAAAAACAGATTTCGCCTTGTCAAAGACGCATTTATAACTAGGGATAGGGGGAAGTCCATGTAATGGACTACTCGGGGAGACTCCTGCCCAAAAGGGGCTGCATCTTAGGTTGGATATATACTGAAAAAGTAGCGATAACAGTAACCGGTATAGGAAGGAAAACGGTCATTTAGATACTTTGAAGACACTCAAAATATCCTAACAACATATTATCTAAGAGTTTAAGGAGCTACTCAGTCCAAAACGCCGAAACAAGGGACGCAGTGTGTTTTGCGAAGGTTTGTGAAGCCAACACAAAAATCTGAGTCAACGAATCTAGCCACGGAACCAAATAGAGTGTTTTCTGAGACACATATATTCCTCGTCCAAAGGTCCCACCGGCTAACAGGGACAGGTGGCTCTGGGGCGACAGTGACTGCCATGGTATCTTATGATGAAGCATTTTATTTGTTCTTCATTTTTATCATATCAGAGTTTCATACGCACACTTAGGCTGTTCCTCGTGAAAGCGTGAAATGATAATTAATGAGCTTTAGAGTGGAACTCAAATACTCAAATTACTTTCGTAGAATTCTGTGTTAATTTTCATCATCAAGTAATTATTTTCAATTATGTCTTTACATTTTAAGTGGTATCCGAAGCCTTAGCAAAGGAATTAGCCCGGCCTGTGTAACAATCAGAAATTTGCAGCAGTGTCCGCTTGCTTATATCAATTTTCCGGCAACAATTTTGAGATGTGAAAGTCGCGTAACTACGAATGCTCCTATTTTTGTTTTTGTTCATTTAGTAAAACAGTAGAAGGTAATGATGGTGCGAGCAAAGAGAATTTACATTTTGATAATCAAAGTTAACAAATTGTTTGACTTTTTTGTCGCGGTGTTTTCTAAAAGAAATAGAAAACATGTTCTCCGTGATTTTATCGAGTTCTAGAAACACTCGGCTCATGTTCCCACAGCATTTCTCGTTCTCCCAAACTCGTGTCGTGTCGTGTCATGTCATGCCATACTATAATATGACTAACAGTTGTGGGTCGTAGAAAAACAACATCAGTTGCCTGTATCCGCATCTGCGATTTGCATTTTTAATGATGATGAGAAAAAAGAGTTCTATGACTGCAGAAAAAGAAACATTGATACCAGCAAAACAACATCACATAGACTATTGCACGCAACCTTCCGGCAAACACACCTCAATGGGAAACCCCACTGACGCCTATCGACATCGCAGGCTCAAGTTTAGCTTTGCCCCTCCCTAATTATTTTCCCAGCATATCCCTCTCCCCAACCCTATCCGGACCTTTTACGGGCTGTCAGTACCATTTGGAGTATAGCTGACTGTCGTGGATCATCCAAAATAAACCCCAAAATTTTACTGACAGTAATGCTGGATCAACAATGATAAAAACGGCACGTTTGTGTAAATGATGTTGATTTATTGAAGTAGATTAGTTAGGTGTAAAATTTGATAACCGATAAATTGACAGATTTCCAAATGAAACTAACAAAACATAGCTAGCATTATATATTTTATATGTTCAATTTTATTCAAATGATAACAGAACATTAACGAAGTTTAGTCTCTATCGGTAGTTAAAAGACATCAAATCAAAACTGTGTTGGCGTTGAACAATCCATCCATGAGTCGAAAATCATGCTACCTGTACGTTTAAGGTTTTGTGTATTTTTGCTGGCATTTATCTTACTTGTTTACCAGAATGCACACATCGTGTAATTTGCGAGAAAGTTTATTCCAGTCGATGTTTATTTTATTTTCACTGTTTTATTATTTAATAACTTGCAAAAATACAAAGGGGAATATTTGTTAGACTGTAAGAAGAATTCCCCATGTTTCTCATGGAAGCTTTAGTCCTTTCGCTATCTCGAATAAACAAGCTTACATTATCAGTGGAAATATACCAGTTGCGTGACGTTGCGTTGCGTTTTACTCTCATAGAAGTGAGTCCCCAAGGACAATCAATAGTCCTGTTAATGTTTTGATAGTTACCCTGTGTGTTTTTAGGGTGACCGACGAACTGAAGTACCATGCAGACTGTGCAGACCGTGCAGACTGAGCATTTTTTTTTTATTTCTAACACTTGATCAACTGTTTTCTGTTCTACAGTTACAAAGTAGTGTTCAACATGCCCTAATGTTTGTTGCTTATCCACAGGCCGCGCAAACTCAACATCTGACCGTTGATTCAGTAGACAAACGCGTTTAATAGACTTTGCATGGAGAATTCCCTTTACTAGACGTCAATAAACATACTAAAATCAAGTATAAAAGTAAGCTTCCATACATTCTGGGCACAAGTTGCGTCAATTTTTGACGGGTTTGTGGTTTGTGGTTTT
>JAHPZR010003380.1:40000-47500 GCA_019787425.1 Platygyra sinensis | reverse complement strand
AGGTCGCCATTTTGAAAGCTTTGAACTCCAAGATGAAACAAACAATATTATTGTTTAGATTACTTTGGCGCGCAGAGTTCTCGACATATGTAACCCGAATGGTGCCGGGCGGATTGGTTGAAGTGGCGGTGAGGAATGTTGTTGGAATGTGAGCAGCCATTTGTGGCGAGGAGCGTTGCGTGACGAGACTAAAAACGGCTGCGAGGGAGACTATCCGGTAGAATGCCAGTTTTGGAAGAACCGATGACGTCACGTTTTCTATTGTTTCGCCCGAAAATCGCAAAAAAGAAAAAACACAAGAAAATATGGGCTCTCAAAAAAGCTTGATTCTAGGTTCTATCGTTCAATATCCGAGAATTTAAAAGCCTCGTTATCGAACGTTTCTTGAGCGAGAGTTAGGAACTTTTGGCAAAGAGAGTCGATAAAGCCTTTGTCATTTTAGAAGGGCCTTCCAAGACGCCGCCGCCATGTTGCTGCATATTGATCACCATCAAATGTAAGTACATATTGTTATACGCTTTTTCAATAGCTTGCCGAATTTTTTCGATATCGAGACTAATTTCCCTCGAAACTACAATATGTTAGTGTTGTGTCGCCAAAGTTTCATCGCTGACAACATTGAACAAGCTAGTAAAATGGCAACCATGTATTGAAAGTTGCCGTCATAACTGAAAAGTGGTTTCTGACAGGAAAACGAATGAAGTTTGCACATAATTTATCGCGGGTACTTCGAGTCTTTCTTCGTTTTCACACTGTTTCGTTAGTCTTGTTTAGAAGGAGAATCTGTTATTCTGTGATAGCTAAATCATTCAAGCAGATTTATTTACCGGTGTGAGAAGGCTGGAATTTGAAGTGCAGGTTTGATAAGGGGAACATGTATCATGCACATGCACTGACAAAGACAACCCTTCCATCTCACTACCACCATGATCACCCCAAAGATAGTTAAAATATTTCAATGTAATCTTTGTATTCGAACAATTCATTGATTTCTTTATTAACTCACAGCAAAATCATTCCCTTAAATATATGAGGTGTAAAGGAAAGCACATTCACACTCCTTATATTAAGAACGAATGTCGCTAAGGCTTGAGCAAAATTGGAAATGATCAACAAATACTTTCCTTCATACTTTGTGTGCAATTAAACCTTGGTATGATAGTACTTGCTGTGGCATTTGTTTGGTTTCTAATGCAAACCTGTACTGAGCATCAGGGAGAGAAGTTCAGGCAAAAAAATGCAACATTTTGTAACGTTTTTTATACCTTAAGGAATTTTGCTATCTAAATATTTCAAAGAACATACAACTATTTAAACTCTGTTTGTATCATAGCAAAGCACCACGTTTCGTCTCATGGTCCCTTTTTCACGAAGACCCCCCACCCCCCCTCCTGACGCCCCTGGTCCCTGGGGATGGTCATTGAAAAGGAGGGGGACACGTTTTTAAACAAAGCTGAAATACAACATATTTGATCAAATTTTTTTTCTGATTTATGTAAAAAATGACGATATATAGGCATATTTCATCCTTTGCGGATCTTTCGATGCTTAAAAACTCCGCGGGGAATCCATCATATAGAAACGTCAACATTGCTAAGAAATGTTTATTTCCAGACAAGTGTCCGACAATCCATACATTTGTTAGTAAATTGCTGGTTTTCTGTGTCACGCCATTCAAAATAGATCAAAATAAAACCTCAAAAACCGTTCAATAGATTAATTACAGAATCTGGAAATAGAAAGAAGGTACATATGCAAAGACTCTCGCCAAGATTCAGGTCACAGCAATTTTTCTCATGGAAGATATGCGAAGAAACGTTTTCCCCAAATTTATAGAGATTTGTATGGAGACGCCATGCTGGTGCCCATGTACATGGGCACCAACATGGCGGCCGGAAACCAGCAGAAACATCTGTCACTGAGTTTTGCTACGAAAGAGTGAATTTATCTCTCGAATAACTCAAAAACGTAACATAGTACTTTATTCTAATACAAGAACTGTTCAGATAGCCGAATTCCCCGAAATAAGTCACCTTTTAAACCAACATAACAGCTCTCTCGCCCGTCATGTAAATGTCACGTCACGCAAAAGCTTAGAAATTCAAGCGTAGTCTATCACTAAACCAAGGACCCACTTCGGAGTGAAAATATGTATGAATATAGTTTTTACTTGCTCTTATACAGCATGAAAGTAAAATTTCAGGAGGATCAATATTTCTGAAGTTTGAACTTTAGTGACGTCATGTGAAAACCAGGCAATTTTGAAGTTTCTGAATTGCTGTATCTTGTTCAATATTGGCCCAATTGACACGAAACTTGAGGATTTTGTAAATCTTGGTGTACTCTTTCTGAAAATATGGGTCTTGTGTTGTTAATCCCACAATACACGGACTCATACTCAGACCCTCACGGTATGAAATCCGGCAATGCCTCCTGATTGTCAGCTTTAAGAAACGGTCAGCAGTTAGGCGAACAAGCACAAACATATAATTACGAAGGTTTGTAAGTCTTATACTTTCATTTCGACAATTAATTTCGGTGTAAGTTTTGCTGCTTTGCATCTGGAATTTCCACACCTCCACTCTGATGTCCTCAGTAAGGTATCAGTTGCATTTTAACCAATCTTCATTGCGTGACAAATTAGCCAGTACGACGTGATAAAAGGCGCCCGAAATACCGAGTTCCAGATGTCGATCCGTTAGCTAAATCAAAGGATGATGGTTCTCCGAGCTTTATGTCTACCCATAAGCAGCTGCAGTATTTTGGCAGGGTTTCTCTGTGGTGTGCATCGAAAACAAGAACCAGGAGTCCAACGCGCGTCACCATTTACATTGATGAAATGGATGAAATGTCAACAAAGAACTAACTTTTTGTGCGATGTACGTTTGGCTCTGAAACGTTTGTGGTTCGCATTAACTGCCTTTTTAATGGTATGTGCAATTTCATGTGACTGCTATAAATACCTACAAACATAGGCGTACGGGCACCCTCGGACTTGGGGGGGCGGTGACCTTATTGCCCGAAAAAAATTACAAAATGCCCGAAAGCGTCAGTTGTATATACGTACTCAAATCGCAGTAAAAACAAAAACGTTCCCAATTCTCACGTCTAATGAAACTGTTATCATTCCGGAAACACAGCCGAATTCCGATTTTTTGGAACCTCCAAGGGAACAGATGAAAATTGCTTTTAAAAATCGGCCGGACAGTTCGTGAAATTACGGCGTTTGACCGAGGAGAGGGAAACGACTTTTGGTTTGAGTTATCGGAAGGATCGAAAAAATGAGGGTTTGAGAAATCAGGATTCCACTGTAGTTATTTTGAAACATTGCATACTCCTAGCCTATGACTTCATTCGACGGCCTGGTAAAATCAGAAACTTATAAAAGAAACAGTTAATTGTTCCTCTTGCGAGAAGTTCAGGAAAATTTTAAACCGGCACTTTGCGGAGCCATTCAAAAGGGCTCTTTTCAGAGCCACCACAAAAACATAAGTCTTGGCAGGAGCCCATGTTGGTCGTCCTTTGCTTTCATCCTTTTGTCACTAATGGAAATAACATCATGGATTCCCACGGTACACATTTAATTGGCATATGGCTTTTCCAAAACAGAATACCTGCAATTGTGGATCCTTAGATCATTTGACCTTAACTCCGATTTGACAAGACAAACGCCAGTGAAAGTAACCTACAAGCCAGGCCTTGACTACCTTTTAGAATGCTTTCTCCCGAGTACTTTTGCCCGAATCATCGGCGTTTTGCCCGAAAAATCTCAAAATTTTCTGCGACTGGGGGGGCTGCAGCCCCCCCCCCCGCCCCCCGGCTCGTACGCCTATGCCTACAAAGCTGTTAATCTTGCTTGGCAGAGTTATTCTGAAATTTTAGTGGCTTTGTTGCACAAAACGAGTAATTTGCATAAATTATTCAATAAACACAAGATGTGGTATTTGAGAAATACCACATAATTCATCTGCTAAAAATCTGACAGTAAAACCTCAATAAATACAATTTATAGGACACAAACAAAAGATCTAGCTTAAGACTGGTGCAATGATATCATTTCGAAACAAGATAGCTGTAAACAAAAAGCACACAAAAATGCAAATTTCTTGTAGGTATACCATGCAAATGGCTTGCCGTGCAAAAACTGATGGATTTCCTGCGGAGTTTTAAGCATCAAAAGATCCGCAAAGGATGAATATGCCTATATATCGTCATTTTTTACATAAATCAGAAAAAAAATTTGATCAAACATGTTGTATTTTCAGCTTTGTCTAAAAACATTTCCCCCCTTTTTAATGACCATCCCCAGGGGCCGTCATGGGGAGGCTTCGTGAAAAAGAGACACAACAAGTTTTATTGAGACGAAAAGTGGTGCTGATGATGATCAGTGCAGGTTTGCATCAGAAACCAAACAAATGCCACAGCAAGTAGTTTCATGCCAAGGTTTAACTGCACACAAAGTATGAAGGAAAGTTTCTGTTGACCATTTCCAATTTTGCTCAAGCCTTAGTGACATTCGCTCTGAAAGTTTAAGGACTTGTTCAAATGAAATGAATGTTGTGATCAATGCATGATTTGTTTAAATTGCCATGTTCATTGATAACAGATACCGTTATCTTAATTCTGTTGTCTTTTTTTTTAGTTTCAAGAGGCCTTTAAAAAGTCAAAGAAATAATAAAATTCAATTAACAGTATTTTACGTAATATTTCAAAAACGAGTGCGAGGGTTCCATCAGGTTTCCAAACGCGAGAAACGTTTGGTTTTATTGTTTTCGAGCGTTTGGAAATCCGATGAAACCCGAAGCACGAGTTTTTGAAATTACTTCTCCAACAAAGAAAATGCGTTTAAATAATCATTTGAGTAAGATTTCCCAATTTAACTATTATATTTGAGACGTGAAATGTGCATGATCCTCAAAACAATGTGCATGATGTGCATGATCCTATCACCTAATTGCTGCGCTGTTACAATTTTTGAATATTCATGAACTGATGTCACGTTCTTACCTAGCTGTTTGTCAGTTCCGAGCGAACACGTTGCTTCACAGAGCAAATGGCAAAGTGCAGATTTAGACCTCCTAAAATTAGCAAAGAGAGGAAAAGTGTGTGGCCAGCGCAATTCCGAGGTAACGTGTGCATTTGGTCTGATAAAATTTCTAACGTCAATTCCAATTTAGGTCGGCAAGGTTGAAAGTGAACCAAAACACGAGGTCGCCACCATCGAGCGAAATGTAAATTCAGAAAAAGAATGGGCTTTTCTGTTTAGGGTAGTAGTAACAACTGTACCGTTACATTCAACGTTAGCAGTAAATAATTTAGGTTTAAAGTTTGTTTCGTAAAATGTGTGATTAAATAAAGTTGTTAATCGCCGCGTGTTTTTGTTGCTTTATGAATATGCAGATTAAGAAATCGTTTCAAACACGGGTTTCTTTCAAAGCCTTGTATTCAACACGTTTTTCATTGGGTTTCTAAACTCATCCACCTGACCAGAATAAGATGCTCTGGTTGGGTAAGAGCTGCATGAATAATTAATGAGTTTGAGAATGTTTTTTTTTTTAAAATCTCATTTGTCTTCTTTGAATGTTTGATGGGGTTTGAATATTACAACTTTTAAGCAGTGGGACTACCACAGCTACTAGATCGAGCAATGTCACATTTAAGCACTGCCCCAGATTAAAAGGCGCATTATACAGGGCTTTCAGAAATGTTAGAGTTTATAAGCAGTGCATGCATTCACAACAATGTGAGGCATCACACTGAATTGTTTGAGAAGTCAAACAAAATAAATGAAGGAAAGACTCGCTCTAAACCAGCCACAAGAATTTTGGAAAACCTGTTCAATTAGTATTTTGTGAAGAAAGAGGAGGGAAATTTCTATGTTTGGAAAAAAGTCCCAGTGTCCAAACTAATTCTGTGTATTTTAATTTTGGAAACCCCTTTTCAACTTAAGCTTTAAGATGACAACAAAAAACAAAACCCTGAGATGATTTTACTTTTAATAATTGTACTTTGAGGAAAATTAACTTACTGACTGATGGGGACACATTTAATACATCACAAGCAGACTACTTTTCTTGGTTCTACTAATATATACAGAAGCTAGCCATGCCTCGAAGCCTTAGCTTTAACACTATTCCAAAACATCTTCTAGTGTAGAGTGTGACCAATTTAACAAGTATTTTATTTCTTGCCCACGTAATTTAGAAAAATGTCGAGTTTTGCTCTAATAAAAGTAAGTAACATCATAGACGTACGGGCCGGGGGCGAAGGGGCTGCAGCCCCCCCAGTCGCAGAAAATTTTGAGATTTTTCGGGCAAAACGCTTATGATTCGGGCAAAAGTACTCGGGAGAAAGCATTCTAAAAGGTAGTCAAGGCCAGGCTTTTAGGCTACTTTCACTGGCGTTTGTCTTGTCAAAACGGAGTTAAGGTCAAATGATCTAAGGATCCACAAATGCAGGTATTCTGTTTTGGAAAAGCCATATGCCAATTAAATGTGCACCGTGGGATTCCACGATGTTATTTCCATTACCGCAAAAGGATGAAAGCAAAGGACGACCAAGATGGGCTCCTGCCAAGACTTACGTCTTTGTGGTGGCTCTGAAAAGAACCCTATTGAATGGCGCTGCAAAGTGCCGGTTTAAAATTTTCCTGAACTTCTCGTACGAGGAACAATTAACTGTTTCTTTTATGAGTTTCTGATTTTACCAGGCTGTCGATTGAAGTCATAAGCTAGGAGTATGCAATGTTTCAAAATAACTACAGTGGAATCCTGATTTCTTCAACCCTCATTTTTTCGATCCTCCCGATAACTCAAACCAAAAGTCGTTTCCCTCTTCTCAGTCAAACGCCGTAATTTCACGGACTGTCCGATTTTTGAAAGCAATTTTCATCAGTTCCTATGAGGTTCCAAAAACACCGGAATTCCGCTGTGTTTCCGGAATGATAACAGTTTCATTAGACGTTGGAACTGGGAACGTTTTTGTTTTTACTGAGACTTGAGTAAGTATATACAACTAATGCTTTCGGGCATTTTGTAATTTTTTTCGGGCAATAAGGTCACCGCCCCCCCAAGTCCGAAGGTGCCAGTACGCCTATGGGTAACATTAGTATCGGACAGCGATAAAACAGTAGTTAGACTACTGATGAATATGATCTTAAGATAAAAGCAAACAGTGGCACATTTAAGACAAAATCATCGATTTATTTAGGAAATGAAAGCCTTTACATGTATATTAGTGATCATCTATGACCTAAAGAATCCGAAGGGAAAACTACAACGTAACATTAGTATCTGACAGCGACAGAACAGTAGTTAGACTATTGATGGAATATTATCTTGAGATAAAAGCAAACAGTGGCACATTTAAGGCAAAATCACTGATTTATTCAGGAAATGAAAGCATGTATATCGGTGTTCATCTATGACTTTTTTTTACAACGATCGAAGGACGCATAAAGTTGGTTTTGCACTCTTTGTGGATCTTAAGAAACACCAAAGC
>JAHPZR010003380.1:27500-37500 GCA_019787425.1 Platygyra sinensis | reverse complement strand
AAATTGTACAATCATAAGATCAACATATAACATCGTGCAAGCTGTATTCATGGGTGTATTGCGTCTTTCTCTGGGGCTGAAAAAAGCCTTAACATAATTACATCCGGTGTCCACTGGGTGATGTATTTTCCCATTACATTGGAACCTCGATTTAACGAACCTCTATTTAACGAAGTCCTCGATATAACGAACAATACTCTATGTCCCGGCCAAAATTACAGTAAAATGTATGGAATAGAACCTCGCTTTAACGAACCTCGATATAACGAATTCCTCGATATAACGAACATAATCCGGAAGCCCAAACGTAAAATACCTCGATATAACGAATTACAATGTCAAAAAGGGACAGAAGATAAACGCTGAACAGATCAACAGTCAGCAAATCCTTTAATCCATATGGTAAAGAGACAGCAACATTTCAGTCAACGGCTTACTATATGTCATAGACATTGGCACTATTGTATTTCCGAAGAAGTCACCTGTGTTACAAATCAATCATTAACTATGACCTCGATATAACGAAAATTTTGGTCGTTTCCCCTCAAATTCGTTATATCGAGGTTTTCGATATAACGAACCTTCCATTTAACGAACAAATTTGGCCGGTCCCCAGCGACTTCGTTAAATCGAGGTTCCACTGTATCAGTGAATTTGCGATTATAAATTTGCCAAGTCGAATTAGCGTCTTCACGCTCGACTGATGCCCGCATGTTTAATTTAATTCTGAAACAGAATAAACTTCAGGGAGTATCGGCATTCACTGGCATCATCCTAAAGCTATTAAAATGAATCTATAGCTCGAACGAGGACAATTGAATACCACGGTCAATCACCGCTCGCAGTTTCGACTTCACAATGTACTGAACAAAAAGAACAGATGCTATTTGGAAGAACAATTGTTTCCGCATGCTGTGCAAGTTAATTTCCGCAATCAGTACAAGAATATTTCTTGGCAAAACTTGTGACGAGACATAACAGCGGAAAAACGCAAGAAATTGGATCAGCATTTGCTGTTTATCAAAACCAGGTATACACTTAATTGCAAGTTCTAACGCATTTTATAGTACGACACACGATATCCAAACGATGAAACGTATGAAACATTTGAATGCGTTTGATGCTACAGATTCCTGACAAATTAGGTGTAAGGACCCAATCTTCAACAATTGACCGACAAATGTGCATCTACTAAACGGTTGATTAAAGAACAGCGCTAGTTGTATGGTTATAAATATTTCTTTCCTGATTGTGACATTAATACAGCTGTGTGTAACAACAAGAATGATGTCCTCTCCGTCTCGATCTCATAGCTTTACGTTACCTTTTCATGGACTTTTCCAAGCAGTGTTTGCAGAATCGGTGACCACATTTCGTCTGCACCGGTTCGCGCATAACGCATTCACATATTGGACAAAAATATTCCCGCGAAACGTCTGAAACGAACGTGTATTCAAAACCAGACATCGCGACCCGGCGAAGTAACTGATCATGAGCTATTCCTTTCACTTCCCCCAGCATGCTGTGTTTTTTTTATGTTCTGTTCCGCCTTGTTTTTGCATGCATTACCAATAAGTCACGCACGGTCAATGCACGATTGTGTCAAGACTAGCCCCCAGTTTAGCGCAAACAATGCATACATTATTTGTGACATTATTTAGTGGCCTCATGGTTAGTGCCCTCGTCTCCGGATCGAGCGGTCCGGGTTCGAGCCCTGGCCGGAGACATTGTGTTGTGTTCTTGGGCAAGACTCTTAACTCTCACAGTGCCTCTCTCCACCCAGGTGTATAAATGGGTACCGGTGAATTTAATGCTGGGGGGTAACCCTGCGATGGACTAGCATCCCATCCAGGGGAGAGTAGAAATACTCTCAGTCGCTTCATGCTACAGAAACCGGGATAAGCTCTGGCCTGATGGGTCACTTGGCTCGTATGCAGACTTTACCCACCATTTAGTCACATTTAGTCTGGAAGGTCCCGGACAGAATTCCGCCTCGGCAAGAATACTCTCAGCCTGCGACAACAGCAATCCTTGTTGTTCTCGCCTTGTTGTTGTTCTCGCAGGCTAACGTTTCTGCAAAAACAAGACAAAAATTGCTTTTTCTAGGATTTAGAAATCGTCCGGTCAGTGTGAGCTTTTAAATGCGATCCCCGTCAACGAGAGAAAGATCACTGCGTGACAGCGTGACCCAACACTCTCATAACACGTGTCGTAAACCGTCTTTTTTTTTGTTATTATTTTGTTATTTTTTGGTCCGTTTAGGCCAAGTTTAGACGTCATACTTCACTTGAGCCAAATCGAATGCAAATGTCGGAGAATAAAGGATTTTTCTCATACGCATTCGATTCGGCTCATGTACGGCGTCTTAACATGGCCTATTTATTTAGATATTACTTCACGAAATATCCAAATATTTGTCGTTGATGCGTCCAGGAATTTTTTTCACTGCCGGAGTGCGGGGATTGCGGGGCACAAGTTCTACAGCCATTTAATATTCTTTTTTTTTAACTTTTTACTCCTATCCCTGTTTAAAAACGCGATCATGAAGTGATATACGAATAATTAAGGCAACGTGTTTCACAGGTACGTGGGAGTTTTCATTCGAAATCTAATTATGTGAAACCGCAAAAAGCAAAATTTATGCATTCTACATGGCATATTTTACTTACTGGAGACGATCTAATTGACGTGAGGAGGTTAATGCTGGCCAATTATATGCGGTGGCTAAGGTTCAGATTAAATTGTATGAACACTTCTTCACTAGAAATGGAGTAGCAGACCTCCAACCTTTATCCAGAGAGGGAAAATAAGTCACGCAAGAACTTATTATTCTCACACTTTGATTGGATAAGAAGTGACAGGTAGTTGAAGCAAATGAAGCCTTTAATCACGCAAGCTGTGGAAACAGTTACGGTCCTGTTCCAGTTAGGAAAAAATGCAAAAAAACAAAAATGGCGACGGGCGGAAATATTCTTCAGCTTGGTGGGTATGATTACGATTTTTCAAGTAATATATCAAACACGAGAGACAGTGTTTCATCGGGATATCCAAACACCGAGAAGAGAGTTGAAAATACGACGCGCAGCGGAGTATTTTTGACGAAATTCGAGGTGTTTGGATAGCCGATGAAACACTGTCTCGAGTGTTTGATATATCTTCTCAATCGAAACAAAAACTAAGGAGTAAACGGAGAAGAAAAATCGTCAAAATCTATGCTAATTAAGACCGGGTATCCAAACCTCCTTCACGGTTGTGATTTTCTTTGTTTTAACGTGATGAATTATTAATGAGTTTGAGAAGTAAAGTTCCCGAAGATTGGGAATGAAGATCCTGTGCAGATTGTGGGATGTGGACATAGAATCTGTAGCATCTGTATGGAATCCCTATTGAGGTGAACGATATCCATTATGCTTATATACATGAATACTGACCAGTAACCATGATATTGATGCTATGCCCTTGAAACGTTTACAAACACATCGCTACAGAACAGAGGCAGTCGAGTGAATTTATATTGACCGCACGCGTCTGTTGTTTAAGCATAAATCATACTTGCACAGTGTGATTAGAATAAGAATAGCTAAGAATGAAAGCATGTTTCAGGTTCTATTATCAACGATCAACAGGCCGAAAAGGTGTTTATTTGCCGGTTTTACTACGATTTACTACATATATTACAGGTCGTTCGATGCAACCAGGCTTTTCTTGATTTGTAAAACCAGCTATGTGTTGTCTGTGAAAGATGATGGGCGGATATTTCATTTTATTTTTTAATGTAAATTTTTCTTTGTGCAGGCGCCCGTCACCGACATGTCCAGCAGACAGACAACCTTTGTCACGTGAGAAGGTATGTTTTATCGCTTTGCTTAAGTCACACGGTCACGCAATCATAGTTCCTTTGTAGTACATCTTTTTACCGCAAAAAGACCCGGGATATGTTTTCATGTAGGCTACGCAAAGAGTGCAATGTAGAGAGATTTCGCTAAAACCGAAATGTGTGATAAGAATTCACTTTTCCCAGGTTTAACGGGAGGCCTATTAAACGAAGTGAAACGGTCTCCTCTATCTCGTCTGGTTGTAATCACCCTCAACACCTAGGCTCCATTTCCGCCTCTCTTTCGGGTCCGGTCGCGCTCACTCGGTGGAGAAGAAAGTGAGTGGGGTCTTATTTCCCGAAATAAGGGTTGTAAATCGAGCCAACCTCGGAACCCAGACTAGGTAAGCACGTACAAAAGATCCTAAAACAAATTTTGTTTCTTATGGACTTTTCTTGCGAGGGGAGGGTGTGGGGTGGGGAGCCAAGCTGTTCACTTCCTTGCATATAGACAACGTAAGTATGTGCAACATTTGATAAATTCACATCTTCAATTTTTTTTTTCCTTAATTCTCACATTTCAAGTACAAAACATTGCATATCACCCGGTCCTCGCCTAGCCTCCTGCGAAGACGCTCATTGGGTTCATCACGCAATCCAATCCTCTCCCACCAACGACCTCGTCATGATTATTTCATGTCTGTATCCAGCCCGCCAAGTTATTGCTTAACAGCGACTGTACTTGTTTCCTCAGCTTTTTTAGTTGTGCTTCAATCATATTTATACTCACCATATTTTCATTATGGCAGATATTTCCAGATGCCGCCTGTCATCGCAAAATTCTGGATCTTTCCGTGAAATGTTCTTATTTTGGATGCTCATGGACCGGAGAACTGCGTTCCGTGAAGGTATGTAATATCTGATTTTTTCCCCCGAAATTTAAAGGTAGTGCACCCAAAGACAACAAAAAATAAATCTTGTTAATTAAGTGGCTAATTTTACTTTAATTGGATTTGCGTCATTTGTCGAATTTCTAATTGGACCCTGATCAAGAATTGCTTGTCTCGCGTTTCATACCTAACACAGTGGGTTGAGGCTTAACGTTTTCATGTCGAACAAGTATTAAAAAATGTCCAGGAGAAAGACGTCTGTCGGATAACTGATTGATTACGTAACGAAAAGAAAGTTGAATGTGGCTTGAATCTCAGCTGAAACTGAGTCAAGACACTGAGTCAAGGTACGACGAAGGCAGACTGAAAAACTCGAGAACGATTCCATTAGCAATGAGAACTTAATGGGAGATTAGTGTGGGTAATCAAACGGTGACAAATGAATTTTGGAAATACTCTCGCGCGAATTGTGTCAATATTATAATAATTTAATAGCAAAAAGTGCTTGACTAACAAATTCAGTATTTGAATTACATGTATGAGGGGCAAACCGCAAGCGAAATTATTTCCTTATTTTACGAGTATTCTCTTTTGATTGCCTTTTACATGGATTACAAATTACACTTGAAATCGTGGGTTTTTTACCCTAATAATACTGCTACCGTAAATACTCGCTTCTGATTGGTTGGAAGCTGAACAATTTATCCCAAATTGTATCGATAACTGAACAATTAAATTTTAATTGTATCGGTTGCATTTGATCGGATAAATTCAGGTTTGCCGTTGACGACAAACAAAAAAAGCTTGGTATGAAGAAGCAGTAGTGAACAAAAACAAAAACAAAATCGACCGAAACTTAGCTACGCAGATATTTGGAGAGAAAAATTCCGAAAGCCATTGAAAATCTCTCGCTCAAAGATCTTGAAGAGGTTCTCGGAGATTTCTACACCGAATTAAAGTAGTTACAGAAAAAAGACAGCATCTGCGAGCCAGAGTCCCGAGGACTACGGGGCGCATTTTTGTGTCAGAGGAAGGTAAGAAAACTTTCACTCTCGCAATGAACACTTCAAGTCTGCAAAAAATGAAAATGGCCGCGCGTATGTCATGTTTGCCGAGTCAAACCCCACAAAGATGAGAATATCTCCTATAAAGCTTCAAGGAAAGATGGTCGTTCCAGGAATGGTGGCGACTAGTGAGAAAAGTGTCCAGTTGGCGTTTCTGAACGACCAAGCAAAGCAATTAAGGTCCATGGTTTGAAAGTCCTAAAAACTTACAAACCTTGTTGACGAACACTTTGAACTAGTCTTCCTACTTCAACTTCACTTGTGTTTGCACGGTTATCCTCAGTTTTCCCGAATGAACTCGTCCTTGTATCTTTAGATCCGTGTCATAGTTTAAATCAACGTTTTCACGCAAGTTGTAAAACGCTTTTTGATGCCGTCTCGACTGGTTTCGACGTGCATTTCCTTTCCTGTACATGTTGATTATTCATCAAAAAGTCGCTCATGCGTTCAGAGTTTTGACAGCTTCAAAGCCAATGAAATTAAACTTAATGTTACAAACTTGGAAATTGCTCGTCTATGCGGCTCGTTTTCGAAAGAAAAATATTATCGTATGGAGAACTTTGGCGAAAATTGTTGAGGAACTGTTTAAGTGACAAAACTAACATATTTTATCACACCGTTGCTTCATTCTAGCAACCCTCAATAGTAAAACGACGTCAGCCAGAAGCTTGTATTTACGGTTGCCGTATTATTAAAAGGAAATCGGTCTTCTTTCTCGAAACAATTAGGGATTAATTGTACTTATGAACAGAACGGACTTTTTCTAATTTCCACTCGTGGCTGCGGCAGCCACTCGTGGAAATTACTAAAAAGTCCGATCTGTTCACGCGTACAATTAATCCCTAATTGTTTCTCGAACAGACCGATTTCCTATACTAATCTATTGTATCGAGCAATTTCGCGCCAAAATGATTTCATGTGAATTCTGTAATTTCACATGTAAAATTATAAATTGACGCTGAAATGTCTTTCCAAAAATAAAAGTAATTTGCCATCCACGATATTAACTCTTTGACCTTTCATCCTATCTTTGTGTCAACTAGGAAGTTTTTTTTTACTGTTTTTGACCGGTTTATTTATTTATTTATTTTTTTTTTAATCAAGAAACACCAATCAGAATGCCCGTTTAAAGTGGTTCACTGTCCACACTCTGGCTGTGCAGAAAAGCTCACGAAGCAGGACCTGAAGATCCACGTGACATTTGAATGTTCTTGGAGGAAAGTGAACTGTGAATATTGTCAAGAATCAGTCATCGTGAATCAGAAACAGGTTTGTAGACTTTTACGTGACCGAAAAAAAAGTACAGTTTAATAATAAATATCTAGTATTACAGACGACAACTTGACGATGATTTTAGATGTTTCTTTCCATACTTAATTTAAAACGCCTCTGAACTTTTTCCCTTGTAAACATTATTCCTCTCTGTTTTCAGAAACATGTTAGAGTGTGTCGAGAGTTTCCTGTTCGATGTACTAACAAGTGCGGTTTAACAGATATTCCACGAAAAATGGTTAGTTGTTCTAGAATTACCCTAGAAAATACTCCCTCCTTGAATGAAATTCTTTACTGGAGCCAGTACTATTTTGGAGTATTCAGTAGCCAACCCAGAAGTACTGAAAAGGAGGGGTCTGAAGTATAGACGGGTTCTTCCCCGTAGCTGGAGATGCCCTTTCTTGTTCCTTTGGGGAGGACCAATTTCATATTTTCAACCAAAGAGCGGGCCTGCTTTCCTCGTATGCTCCCGCAAGTTTGCCTCAACTGTGCCATGACCTCGTGGGTGATTAATTAAAATCGGTGTTGAAATTATCTCAGAAGTGCCCGACCGCCATGATTCTTTAACGTATTGCTCTTTTTGTTTCCAGCTTGGGGTTCATATTCGGGAGGAATGTCCTGCAACCGAAGTTCAGTGTAAATACAAGAACTTAGGATGTGAAGAAGTGGTATGAACTTTCCTATGCATTCACAACATCCTTAGGTAAAGTCTGCATACGAGCCAAATGGCCCATCTGGCCGGGCTTACCTCTGGGGCCTGTAGCGCCCCCCCCCCCCCCCCCCCGGAATGGGATGCTTGCTCATTCCAGGGTAAACTCCAGCAGTAAATTCGACACTGTGAGAGTAGAATGTCCTGCTCAAGAATACAATACAATGGCCCCGGAAGGCTCGAACACTGGCCTGGTGCAGAATTTACAGCTTTACTTCGTCTTTCAGCTGTCGCTTCACTTAAGTGCTACATCAGATCGCCGCACCGACATTAAACTTACATAGAATAGAAAAGTGTTCACGAAGGTTTAATTGCCATGTGTTCATTAATCTACGCACTAAGGCTCAAACCAAAGAGCTAGCTTTAGATCCTTTGTTGTTGTAGCATTTTAAGATAACTATTTTGTTTACAGTTTCCAAGATCAAACGCCCATTCTCACGCAGAAACTCATGTTGAACGTCATTTGGACCTTGCCCTTCGCGGGCTTGAAACCACCCACAATCAACTTCGCATTCTTGCCAGCCTTGTTAAAGAACAGTCGCAAAAGATAGAGAAACTTGAAAAAGAAATGCCCAAGGTTACTGAACAATCACAACAGATAGAGAAGCAAGGGGAAGATGTGTCAAAGGTTAAAGAGCACTCACAAGAGATAGAAAGACAGAAAAGGGATATCCATCGAGTCAAGGAACACACACAACAGGAAGAGAAGCTGGAGAAGATGAATGATAAGTATGCTCCGTTTGTATGGAAAATACCAAACTTTCAAACCTTTTATGAGAAAGCAGTGGGAGAAGAACAAGAGGTTGTCCTGAGCGAGCCGTTTTATTTGTTCAAAAATGGATACAAGCTGAGAATGAAAATGATGCCTAATGGAGGTAACACAGTCGACCCTGTCGCGCATAAAGAATTTAAAGGAAGATTTCTGTCTCTCTATATTAAAGTTATTCCTGGAGAATATGACTCTATATTACCGTGGCCTTTCACGGAAAAAGTACGAGTTACATTGATTGATCAATATGTGCGCAAGGGCATGAGAGGAAACATATCGCGTGTTATTAACTTTAGCGGCCACTCGCACTATCGTCCTCTTGTTGAAGAAAATGTTGGATATGGCTTTCCGGATTTCGTCAGCCAAGATGTTTTACGATCACGATCGTATATTAAAACCAATACAATTTTTATAATGGCCAGTAGAGAATATCGAACATAAACGATATACAATTTTTCTCAATTGAGATAGATTTTGTAAAAGGATCGATGGAATTTATTAAAAAGAAAGTGATTGGATTCTTAATTAATTCAAAGGATGTATGTAATTTCTTCTCACCAATTAGGTCTTCGATGCCGCTATCTTGGATTATAATAGCCCTTTTCACGGTTTATTTTTCTCATTTGCGATACAATGTAATCCAACGTGGATGCGAGGCAATTTCGGGCTAAAACTGCAAAATAGCCCGAAATTGCCTCGCATATATGCTAGATTTCATTGTTATGCAAATGAGCAAGGTTAACCGTGAAAAGGGCTATTGATACTTGACCGCCTTTGTTTCAATTTTAGGCCTTCTCCCTCGGCAAACTTTCTCTCGCCCCAGTCCTCCACAGTCACCGAATCTAAGCAGAATGACGGAAATAATAATGTGTAATCGCGCGCGGCCAGCTTTTGCAGACTAAGTTTCCTCTAAACTTCACTAACATAACAAATACTCTACTGATCTGTGAACAAATGTTCCGCCTCTGCACTTTTTTTCCCACAAAAGCCAGCAGAGAAGGTATTGCCAGCTTGGAATGGACATTCGATAAAGCATATTAATGTATCTAGAAAGTAAAAATTTGAAAGACTTTTTAAAGCAAAGAGGAATGACGTTTTCCATTTTGGAATATCTTTTTTCGTTTCAAAGATAGTTACGTTTTTGTAATAAGCAAACGAGTAAAGTGATGACGTCAAGGGTGGTTCCAATAAAGCAGTACAACACTCGATCGCGAAAATCTCTAGAAATATTATTGTGTTCCTTAACTTGGCACCAAAACTGTATATCACAAAAAAAACAAGCAAACAAACAAACAAACAAAGCTGACTTGAATAATGCAGTTCACGGTTTTCGTCGGCATCATCTCTTAAGGCGGAGGCCATTTTCCCTAGGGCAGTGAACACTACACCATGGACTTTTTTCACGATATGCTTGCCAATGACCAAGGCTTAATGCTCTTCTAGGCATGCGTTGGTGGAGATGGCGACTGTGGTGTAACCGAT
>JAHPZR010003380.1:0-15000 GCA_019787425.1 Platygyra sinensis | reverse complement strand
CCTTAAATTTTCGAAAATTTAAGGTGGCTCTGAAACCCCTTCGTATATTTTTTTTAAACTCTGCAAAAAGTTGCATCTTAAATGAATGATGGTGAAATTGCAGCTCGGTAAATATATATATGAAAGTAATGTAACACGAGCGTGGGACCTAGAAAAAACCTGAGTCCCGATAGGATTTGAACCCATGACCTTCCGAACACCGGGCGGACGCTCTATCCACTGAGCTACGAGAACTCATGGAGAGCCAGGTCATTTAACTGAGTTCTTATATTAATATTTATCACATATTCATTGCTGAATCCTGCAGGAGGCAGGAGACGCATGTCATATAAGAACTCAGTTAAATGACACATAACACCAGGCGAGAATCGAACCAAGACCACATTGGTGGGAAGCAAGCAGTAACACCCTTGCATGTGATAAGATGGAGGGTGCTCGTCGAAAAAATTGAATTCAACCCCTAAAGGAGACCCATCTGGGCGTGGCTGGAGCTTTATTTGACTCCTAAAAGATATCACTTAGAAAGGAAATGACAGTGTTTTTTATTATTCCAAGAGTGCAACCCTAAAAGATACGGCTAAAAACAATTTCGTGATTGACAGCTCCAGGCGACGAGCATCGAGCGACGAGCATCCTCGACCTTCTCAGATTGCAGCTCCCCCACTCTACCCCTTTGGTTCTTCCCAAAACGTTATCTCCGCTCCCAACACAAACGTTTGACATTTTTTGTAGCCAAACGGATTAAAAAATGACTAAGTGAATAGCAACAGATTTACTGACACTTTTTTTAGGGAATTCCACAGCATTTAAGCTTGAAACAAATGCTTAGACTTCAATCAGCTGTCGTTGAGATTTTGAATGGACTTTTTTCTCTGTTTACAGTTTCCAAGATCAAACGTCAGATCTCACTCACAAACTCACATTGAAGGCCATTTGAACTTAGCCCTCCGCGGTCTAGAGGCCACTCAGCATCAACTTCATGAGCTTGTCACTGTGGTTAAGGATCAGTCACAACAAATAGCGCGACAGTCAGGACAGATAGAACGACAGTCACAACAAATAGCGCGACAGTCACAACAGATAGAACGACAATCACAACAGATAGAGCGAATGATATCCAAAGATACGGAACAGACACAGCAGATAAAACAATTGGTATCTAGCAATAAGGAGCTGTCAGAACAGATAACCGTATTGAAGATGAAGATTTTGCCGACCCCATTTGAATGGAAAGTACCCAAGTTTGATGCTCTTTTGTCGGAATCAAGACGGGAAAAACAAATCTCAGTTTCCCGACCATTTGGTTTGCATGAGCGCAGTTATAATTTTTTGCTAAAAATAGAAATAGCAAGACCCCTATCGCAAGATTTCTTACGCCTGTTTATCAAAGTTGTTCCGGGAGAATTTGATCAGTTGTTACCATGGCCTTGCGAGGAAAAGGTGTGTATTACGTTGGTTAATCAGGACCTGCCGCTGGATGATAGGAAAAACATATCACATGTGGTTTACTTTAACTTGGGCAATGAACCCTGTTCACGGCCACTTTGTGATGATCACCATAAATATCGCCCTAGTCTTGCATTAAGCATACATGAGTTACGTTCATACATTACGAACGACACCATTTTGATAAGGGTCAACAGAGAAGAGAGAGATTAAAGAAACTGAGTGGCAAAACTTCCACATTAACCGTTTCAGGTTTTTATTGATATTGTTCGTGGAAATGAATATTTTTGCGCCGAATTATTTCTTTAGCGATCAGAAATATATCAAGAGAATCTTTGTTTGATGCCATTGACCACCTTTATAGTGTATGTTCTTACACTCAAGTAATAAATGCTAAAGGAACAGTTACCAGGCTTCTAACCAAACTCTGTATGGTATAGCGAAGAGACAGGCTTAAATGAAACACGATTCTCGAGCAATGTAAAATCACCTGTGCTGCAGCACAACTCAAATATTTTTAGCGGCTCAGTTACGCATGCGCGCATGCGTTTGCTCTTTAGTTTTGCAATAGCCCTTTTCACGGTTAACTCTGCTCATTTGCATTACAGTGAAATTTAGCATGTATGTGAGCTATTTTGTAGTCTTAACCTGAAATTGCCTCGCATCCTCGTTAAATTACACTGTAATGCAAATGAGAAAAACAAACCATAAAAAGGGCTATTTGGAAAAAATAAAGGATTTTATTAAGGTTGTAAATGATAACATTAATGATCATTAAAGAAACATTTACTACTGTCCGTTAAGAAATACTTTTGTTTCTTATGTTGCGCACTGGTTGTTGTTTTGTTTTTGTATCGTTTATGTTATGAGGAGTTGTGAAATGTAAATCCGTCCTTCACCAGTTAATGTTGCGTTGTGTTAGAATAAAACCCTTACAATTTTTTTCAAGTAACAGGAAAGTACTATAGGAAACTTTGATGCAAATTAATATCATTTTCAACAGAAGCATACCAGAAGGAAAGTTTCTCCGAAATTAAATTAAAAGCTCGCCCAGCGCACTAGACTAACCTCATAAAGTTGAAACAGTTCACGGTATCAGACCGACCACTGACAACAAGATCTAGACATAAGGAGAGTCGTTGCCTTCCTAAGTTCACGGCATAACAAAAGTGGTTATACATACAGCTGCAGCGGTCTAAAAATACTCAGCTGTAAAGCGTCACTAGCTAGCCTACGGATATGGCGCTATGAAAATAATTATTATCATTATAAACTATTCTGCACTCCGTAAATCAGTATCTGCTTTTAAATTTAACATGAGACGTAAACTGCTAAAGGATTTTATAGATTCTTCAATATTAGTGTCAATAATTGTTTTAGGGTTCCCAGTAAAGTAGAATTGTATTGTTATCATTTTATTTTTATTGTTGTACTTATTTAAATTGTCTTTGAAAAGCCTCTTAGAGGAAAGTCGATAAAGTATATATGTATGTATGTATGTATTATGTTCGATGCTTAAAAAACAGATTTCGCCTTGTCAAAGACGCATTTATAACTAGGGATAGGGGGAAGTCCATGTAATGGACTACTCGGGGAGACTCCTGCCCAAAAGGGGCTGCATCTTAGGTTGGATATATACTGAAAAAGTAGCGATAACAGTAACCGGTATAGGAAGGAAAACGGTCATTTAGATACTTTGAAGACACTCAAAATATCCTAACAACATATTATCTAAGAGTTTAAGGAGCTACTCAGTCCAAAACGCCGAAACAAGGGACGCAGTGTGTTTTGCGAAGGTTTGTGAAGCCAACACAAAAATCTGAGTCAACGAATCTAGCCACGGAACCAAATAGAGTGTTTTCTGAGACACATATATTCCTCGTCCAAAGGTCCCACCGGCTAACAGGGACAGGTGGCTCTGGGGCGACAGTGACTGCCATGGTATCTTATGATGAAGCATTTTATTTGTTCTTCATTTTTATCATATCAGAGTTTCATACTCACACTTAGGCTGTTCCTCGTGAAAGCGTGAAGTGATAATTAATGAGCTTTAGAGTGGAACTCAAATACTCAAATTACTTTCGTAGAATTCTGTGTTAATTTTCATCATCAAGTAATTATTTTCAATTATGTCTTTACATTTTAAGTGGTATCTGAAGCCTTAGCAAAGGAATTAGCCCGGACTGAGTAATAATCAGAAATTTGCAGCAGTGTCCGCTTGCTTATATCAATTTTCCGGCAACAATTTTGAGATGTGAAAATCGCGTAACTACGAATGCTCCTATTTTTGTTCGCTCGGGATTTATTTCATTTAGTAAAACAGTAGAAGGTAATGATGGTGCGAGCAAAGAGAATTTACATTTTGATAATCAAAGTTAACAAATTGTTTGACTTTTTTGTCGCGGTGTTTTCTAAAAGAAATAGAAAACATGTTCTCCGTGCTTTTATCGAGTTCTAGAAACACTCGGCTCATGTTCCCACAGCATTTCTCGTTCTCCCAAACTCGTGTCGTGTCGTGTCATGTCATGCCATACTATAATATGACTAACAGTTGTGGGTCGTAGAAAAACAACATCAGTTGCCTGTATCCGCATCTGCGATTTGCATTTTTAATGAGGATGAAAAAAAAGAGTTCTATGACTGCAGAAAAAGAAACATTGATACCAGCAAAACAACATCACATAGACTATTGCACGCAACCTTCCGGCAAACACACCTCAATGGGAAACCCCACTGACGCCTATCGACATCGCAGGCTCAAGTTTAGCTTTGCCCCTCCCTAATTATTTTCCCAGCATATCCCTCTCCCCAACCCTATCCGGACCTTTTACGGGCTGTCAGGACCACTTGGAGTATAGCTGACTGTCGTGGATCATCCAAAATAAACCCCAAAATTTTACTGACAGTAATGCTGGATCAACAATGATAAAAACGGCACGTTTGTGTAAATGATGTTGATTTATTGAAGTAGATTAGTTAGGTGTAAAATTTGATAACCGATAAATTGACAGATTTCCAAATGAAACTAACAAAACATAGCTAGCATTATATATTTTATATGTTCAATTTTATTCAAGTGATAACAGTACATTAACGAAGTTTAGTCCGTATCGGTAGTTAAAAGACATCAAATCAAAACTGTGTTGGCGTTGAACAACCTCGTTCCCAGGGCCTTTTCCCTAAGCCAGGGAAAAGGCCCTGGGAACGAGGCTGCGTCCAGGAAGCCACACACGATGGTTGGCTGCTAGGGCGTTTCCTAACGCAAGGTTATTAAATTCAATTTTTGGCTCACAGAGAAGAACTTTATATCTTAAATGAAGCAAGACATAAGAATACCTTAATTGGAGGAAGTTTTCCTTTGTATTTTTACCATTGTAGAGGTATTTTTGACTTTTCTGGAAAGTATGACGACGTAAATAACACCTTTTTTTAGTAACAACACTAAATATTTGAAAAGCCGTGTTTAAAACGGTACAGGCCTTTTTGTCACAGAAAGGCAATGTTTACAGAGAAAACTACATCTCAATCGGGTAAAAGGGCGTAGATTTACAGGTAATTAAAGAAATTCAAATTTCCCGCCACATGACTATATATGGTCAAAATTACTGAAGGGTTTTGAACACCAAAACAATGAATTGAACTGTGAAAATTGCATAGAATTCCCGCATCCGTTTCGTGTTACGCATCGAACCAAGAAGTTCGCTGTTTACTCAGCCAAACGATCCAACGAGTTAGCAACTGACCCAGCGTGTTTATCCGGTCTACGTGCGTAACGTTTAATCTAAACAAGAGGTCTGAAGCAACTTTGACACAAGATATTCATTGCATCAGTCTTTTCAGAAATCAAGGAGTCCTTCACGGAAAACATCCTGAACATCGACACCAACCAATTCAAAAATTGGTTCAAATATTTGTTGGTTTGCTATCAAAAGTTCCGCAGTTCAATCATGCTACGTGTACGTTTAAGGTTTTGTGTATTTTTGCTGGCATTTATCTTACTTGTTTACCAGAATGCACACATCGTGTAATTTGCGAGAAAGTTTATTCCAGTCGATGTTTATTTTATTTTCACTGTTTTACTGATTTAATAACTTGCAAAAATACAAAGGGGAATATTTGTTAGACTGTAAGAAGAATTCCCCATGTTTCTCATGGAAGCTTTAGTCCTTTCGCTATCTCGAATAAACAAGCTTACATTATCAGTGGAAATATACCAGTTGCGTGACGTTGCGTTGCGTTTTACTCTCATAGAAGTGAGTCCCCAAGGACAATCAATAGTCCTGTTAATGTTTTGATAGTTACCCTGTGTGTTTTTAGGGTGACCGACGAACTGAAGTACCATGCAGACTGTGCAGACCGTGCAGACTGAGCATTTTTTTTTTATTTCTAACACTTGATCAACTGTTTTCTGTTCTACAGTTACAAAGTAGTGTTCAACATGCCCTAATGTTTGTTGCTTATCCACAGGCCGCGCAAACTCAACATCTGACCGTTGATTCAGTAGACAAACGCGTTTAATAGACTTTGCATGGAGAATTCCCTTTACTAGACGTCAATAAACATACTAAAATCAAGTATAAAAGTAAGCTTCCATACATTCTGGGCACAAGTTGCGTCAATTTTTGACGGGTTTGTGGTTTGTGGTTTTGGTTTTATTTCGTTTGTCCAATTTGTTGTTGGTGGTGGTGTTGTTGTTGTTGTTGTTGTTGTTGTTGTTTCGACTGCCTAAAGGCCCGTTTACACAGGCGATTTTTTGTCGCGGCAACTCAATGCAATTTTCGTCGCAGCAAAGTTGCATCAAGTTTCAAACATGTTCGTAACCTCTGCGATATCGCGGCGACAAATCGCACTGAAAATCGCACATGGTTTACACGTGCAATTTCAAGTTGCAACTTTGCTGCGACAAAAATTGCATCGAGTTGCCACGACAAAAATCGCCTGTGTAAACGGGCCTTTAGTCCTCGTTCCCCTCTTAACTGATTCATAAGACAAAGCAAGGACGGTGACTCTAAGCGATGTCGCCCACAAATCGCTTTCGCTTCACAAAGTACGGAATCGCCATAAGTTCAGGAATAATCCCTCTTTCGCTTAGTCCTTTGAGCGCGTCAAGAGGACAAACTGCTCGCGTGAAGTTTTTTTGCCTAGAGCTTACGGTCTAATGCGTCACGTCACGCACGACGGACTAAGTGAAAGAGAGGCTACACGTAGTCTAAATCGCCGTAAAAACACAACTTCCATATAAAAGCCAGACAAATTAACCACTGTAACAACTCATCACGGCAACCGTACTGCGCTGAGAATTTTAAATGCTATTCCGTTTTCTGTGGCCTTTCCATGCGCTCGTCTTTCTTGGCGTGATCGCGGTCACGCTCCAACAGCCATTTGGAATTATATTTTCTACACCAAGGAGTAGGAAATGCACATGTTTCGTGTGGCATTACGTTACAAGTGAAGTTTACTTCTACATTTTAAAATAGCTTTACTTAAGTATGGAGTTTTCCTGCAAAGTCAATAACACGTCAACAGTCATAAACTGAGCTTGCTAGCGATAGACTACGAGTAGCCCCTCTTTCGCTTAGTCCGTCGAGCGAGACGCGAAAGGAACCCGTGAGAAGAAATGGCTGCGCGAGATCCTGGGGGCGAGAATAGTCGAAAAGACCTTGCATTTTTATTACACTTAAAGGGACACAGTCAGCTTTGGGACCGGGCTGACCTGGACACTAGTTTTCTCACTTTGAAAAAAGTTCACCCCAACCTGAAATCAAAGTTCCTCTAGAAATGTCCCTTTAAATAGCCTGTGCAAGAGATTATCTTGCATTGATTACGTGATTTATATTGCTTCTCTTTCCTAACTTTTCATTGCTGGAAACCCTGTCTTGCCTGAAAAATGCAAAAATCGTGTTCAAACATTCCATGATTTTTTTCTTCCTTTCTCTGAAGTTTCCCACTCCCACTCTATATTTACCCTTAAAAAGAGCGGTCACACAATCCCTGCGGCACCAAATGTGAGACGTGACTATGAGGCCAGGTTTCACTTTGATCCCCGGAAGCTTTCACTTTCAATTTCCAACATGGCGGAAGCCCCAAGAAATCGGCAACCTTGTGGTTATGAAGAGGACTTTGTGGATGCAGTTGACGATGAGAATCTAGGTGTGATATGTCATTTGCCGCTGAAGGAACCAGTTCTAACGAGATGTGGTCACAGATTTTGTAAAGAATGCCTCGAGGAATATTTCAGAAGGTGCGACTTTGAGCCACTACTCCATTGTACTTTTAACCATACATATGACTGGCTTTTGTAGGGCCTAGCTTTTACTAGTGATGTCAACATAATCTTACAAGCACGATAAATATATATTAAGATATAGTACATAAAGAGAATGGGAAATGTAGGCGGAAACACTGTGGCTTTTGCTTCTGTGTTGCGTTTCTCGACCGCTTGTTAAAATTCAGTGTGCGCGTATAGCTTACGTATGCTTTGCCTTGGCAAAAACAGGCCTGAGTTAGCTTAATATGTTTAAGTTCTCTGGGCCGATTTTGATCAACTGGAAGAGTTGTAGGCTATTCAGTTGAAAGATATGAATTGTCTATCCAGGAAAATATTGACACCTCACTCGGCGAAATAGTCATGTTGAGTCTCTCTGCAGTTTATATAAATTTTCCTGAATTTAGTGAACAGCCAGCTCGATCCAGGAGATCAAGATCATTTTATAATTACTATCTGAATATCAGCTTTTACACGTCGCTTTCTTTTTTCTTGTGTCGAGCTTTAATTTTGTGCATGAACAGACTAAGTTATTTATGCGTGAAATGTTTCAGTAACTTGAACATCATGACGTAACCGAAGTAGCGGAAGCTGTTTGAATACTAATGATCATTCGGCTCTCGCAATAATAGCGATGTTTCTTGTTTACAAACATTGACGTCATATTTCTTTTGATGTTCAAATTTTCCAACCACTGAGCAATAGCATGCATTGTTTCAACAGCCAATAAACCTCTGGCTGGCACATTTATGACAATAGGTGACGTAACGAGAAACATCGCTATTTGATAGTAGAAATTCTACTAGCATATACATGTATACTAATGCAAATGCTGCAATCTGATGTGCTGCCGAGCCATTGCATACATGTATACAAAGTGTGCAGTGACTTGATGTGGTCGACAACACTGTAACGTTTCCTCGTTGCTCCGGAGTTTCGAAGGAACATTTAAACGTAAGCGACCGGTAACTTAAATTGGAAATTGCTGATAAGATCCTCTCTCCAGTTAAACGGAGAGCACTTACGGTTTCTTGAAATCAAAAGCTCCAAGTTTTTGAGAGAAACTGATAAGGGCGCATAAACAAGGTGCAAATGTGAAATTTACAAGTCAGTCCGCGTAAATTCTATAAATCGTGAAGTTTAATCAGCGATGAAGCGGTTGAATTAAGCTTGACTTTCTTTAATTTTATTTAGTCTATTTCCCTAAAATTGCAGGTCTAGTGATTAAACAACACTCCAAAAGACGCATTTTAGATCATATTAGGCCTTTGCAAAGTAGAATGCATGTAAGTGTTTTAAAGGTTGGGACTGGAGGCTTTATTTTAGCAGTTTTAGAATATTCAGTATTTGTTTCTCTTCGTAATTATAACCCAATAATAATCAGTGTGAAAAATGCAAAATCACGGGGAAACCAACGCTTTTTTAGTTAAAACCACTAAACAGACATTAAGAGGCTGTCTCTCTAAAACCCGACCACTGATTTTACTTCGAAAATTCGATTTTTCTCATAAGCTGGGATTTTAAAGCCCTTACCTAGTTAATCACTAAATGAGTTTCATTTGATTAAAAAATTGTAATTGAATTTTCCTAGGCTTAGTTAAAGTTCGGTCCGCTGGACTCAAGTTGCATGCCTGCCGAAACTGGAAAAATAGCACATATTGCCGTCGCTCTAAAACATTAATATTCGCTCAAAAGTCCCAATTTTTTTTTAAACTATAGACATATCACAGCAGTTTGTTTAGCCATGTTTCAATTATAATTCAATGTTGTTCCTTCAACGGCTGAAAGCAGATTTTCTACCCGTTAAATCGAGTTTTCAACCAAACACGAAATAGCGCTACTTTGAAGGCGCGTTTTAAAAATGTGGCACCTATTTGAAACCGCTGAACTACATGAATAGAAAGTATAAATGACACTTAATTCAAAACAATAATATAATTTGTCTGCCCACTAGGTTTTTCAAAACTAATGACCGCTTGAAGTTCAGGAAATTTTGAAAATATTTTAGCGAGTAACTGCATACTCGCCTTTGTGAAGTGCTCCTATAATTATTTCACGTAAATCTCTTACCTGGCTTCGAGATTAAAGTTTTGGTCCTTTGTAACAATCCTTGAATCCTAGGTAGCATTAAAACTGCCAGCTTTCCTTCCAGCGGTAGGTTTGTATACAAGGTACATTTATACGTTCCTGATCTGTGTCGAGCGTGACGGTCACATACTCTCATGTTCTTTGTATTGCTGACCATTCTTTTCCTCGAAGTCGGTTTAATCATATAGAGTCCTCTTAAAAGGTTTGTAGAAGCACTCTTTTGGACAACTCTCGGCACACATACAAGTATGAAAACTAAACGGTGATCAGGGGATCCACAGAAGGATTCATAAATGTCACGGCCATTTTGCGTTTACAACGGGTGTTTTCGTTCCCAATCTTCGCGTGAGTATCACATGATTACCGTGATACAGATTGGGAACTAATTTAGGATGCTTTCTTAATAAAATCTGGGTCAGAACTTCATGGTCAATAAAAATATTAGGTTGCTGAGACTGCGCAGTATAGACTGAAAATCATCTACAGTGACTAAACAAGGTTCGCTTTAATGTTGAAACACTCTACTTATCGTTCCTTTAAAATTTGCTCAAGAATAGAAGTTTGCCCAGCATGTTCAGTACTTAAAGGCAATTTCACGTCAGCCGTGCTGGCGGGTTTGATCATACAGATGTTGATTTTTATCGTGGAAAAATTCATCACACTGACGCTATTACTGTGTATCGGAGTCTAAGAATAACAAACAGCAAAAATTCTCTCTTGAGTTTTTCTTTCTCCAGCTCTTATCCTTTTAAGGATTAAAAAAACGGACGAAAAATTGTAATTAAAAAAAATTATATTGTGTTTGATTGTATTTGATTAAAAAGATGATTTCAGTCTATACTGCGCAGTCTCAGCAACCTAATATTTTTATTGACCATGAAGTTCTGACCCAGATTTTATTAAGAACAGCATCCTAAATTAGTTCCCAATCTGTTATCACGGTAATCATGTGATACTCACGCGAAGATTGGGAACGAAAACACGCGTTGTAAACGCAAAATGGCCGTGACATTTATGAATCCTTCTGTGGATCCCCTGATCACCGTTTAGTTTTCATACTTGTATGTGTGCCGAGAGTTGTCCAAAAGAGTGCTTCTACAAACCTTTTAAGAGGACTCTCTATGATTAAACCGACTTCGAGGAAAAGAATGGTCAGCAATACAAAGAACATGAGAGTATGTGACCGTCACGCTCGACACAGATCAGGAACGTATAAATGTACCTTGTATACAAACCTACCGCTGGAAGGAAAAGCTGGCAGTTTTAATGCTACCTAGGATTCAAGGATTGCTACAAAGGACCAAAACTTTAATCTCGAAGCCAGGTAAGAGAGTTGCGTGAATATTATAGGAGCACTTCACGAAGGCGAGTATGCAGTTACTCACTAAAATATTTTCAAAATTTCCTGAACTTCAAGCGGTCATTAGTTTTGAAAACTAGTGGGCAGACAAATTTATTATTGTTTTGAATTAAGTGTCATTTATACTTTCTATTCATGTAGTTCAGCGGTTTCAAACAGGTGCCACATTTTAAAACGCGCCTTCAAAGTAGCGCTATTTTCGTGTTTGGTTCAAAACTCGATTTAACGGGTAGAAAATCTGCTTTCAGCCGTTGAAGGAACAACATTGAATTATAATTGAAACATGGCTAAACAAACTGTTGTGATATGTCTATAGTTTAAAAAAAGAATTGGGACTTTTGAGCGAATATTAATTTTTTTAGAGCGACGGCAATATGTGCTATTTTTCCAGTTTCGGCAGGCATGCAACTTGAGTCCAGCGGACCGAACTTTAACTAAGCCTAGGAAAATTCAATTACAATTTTTAATCAAATGAAACTCATTTTAGTGATTAACTAGGTAAGGGCTTTAAAATCCCAGCTTATGAGAAAAATCGAATTTTCGAAGTAAAATCAGTGGTCGGTTTTTAGAGAGACAGCCTCTTAATGTCTGTTTAGTGGTTTTAACTAAAAAAGCGTTGGTTTCCCCGTGATTTTGCATTTTTCACACTGATTATTATTGGGTTATAATTACGAAGAGAAACAAATACTGAATATTCTAAAACTGCTAAAATAAAGCCTCCAGTCCCAACCTTTAAAACACTTACATGCATTCTACTTTGCAAAGGCCTAATATGATCTAAAATGCGTCTTTTGGAGTGTTGTTTAATCACTAGACCTGCAATTTTAGGGAAATAGACTAAATAAAATTAAAGAAAGTCAAGCTCAATTCAACCGCTTCATCGCTGATTAAACTTCACGATTTATAGAATTTACGCGGACTGACTTGTAAATTTCACATTTGCACCTTGTTTATGCGCCCTTATCAGTTTCTCTCAAAAACTTGGAGCTTTTGATTTCAAGAAACCGTAAGTGCTCTCCGTTTAACTGGAGAGAGGATCTTATCAGCAATTTCCAATTTAAGTTACCGGTCGCTTACGTTTACATGTTCCTTCGAAACTCCGGAGCAACGAGGAAACGTTACAGTGTTGTCGACCACATCAAGTCACTGCACACTTTGTATACATGTATGCAATGGCTCGGCAGCACATCAGATTGCAGCATTTGCATTAGTATACATGTATATGCTAGTAGAATTTCTACTATCAAATAGCGATGTTTCTCGTTACGTCACCTATTGTCATAAATGTGCCAGCCAGAGGTTTATTGGCTGTTGAAACAATGCATGCTATTGCTCAGTGGTTGGAAAATTTGAACATCAAAAGAAATATGACGTCAATGTTTGTAAACAAGAAACATCGCTATTATTGCGAGAGCCGAATGATCATTAGTATTCAAACAGCTTCCGCTACTTCGGTTACGTCATGATGTTCAAGTTACTGAAACATTTCACGCATAAATAACTTAGTCTGTTCATGCACAAAATTAAAGCTCGACACAAGAAAAAAGAAAGCGACGTGTAAAAGCTGATATTCAGATAGTAATTATAAAATGATCTTGATCTCCTGGATCGAGCTGGCTGTTCACTAAATTCAGGAAAATTTATATAAACTGCAGAGAGACTCAACATGACTATTTCGCCGAGTGAGGTGTCAATATTTTCCTGGATAGACAATTCATATCTTTCAACTGAATAGCCTACAACTCTTCCAGTTGATCAAAATCGGCCCAGAGAACTTAAACATATTAAGCTAACTCAGGCCTGTTTTTGCCAAGGCAAAGCATACGTAAGCTATACGCGCACACTGAATTTTAACAAGCGGTCGAGAAACGCAACACAGAAGCAAAAGCCACAGTGTTTCCGCCTACATTTCCCATTCTCTTTATGTACTATATCTTAATATATATTTATCGTGCTTGTAAGATTATGTTGACATCACTAGTAAAAGCTAGGCCCTACAAAAGCCAGTCATATGTATGGTTAAAAGTACAATGGAGTAGTGGCTCAAAGTCGCACCTTCTGAAATATTCCTCGAGGCATTCTTTACAAAATCTGTGACCACATCTCGTTAGAACTGGTTCCTTCAGCGGCAAATGACATATCACACCTAGATTCTCATCGTCAACTGCATCCACAAAGTCCTCTTCATAACCACAAGGTTGCCGATTTCTTGGGGCTTCCGCCATGTTGGAAATTGAAAGTGAAAGCTTCCGGGGATCAAAGTGAAACCTGGCCTCATAGTCACGTCTCACATTTGGTGCCGCAGGGATTGTGTGACCGCTCTTTTTAAGGGTAAATATAGAGTGGGAGTGGGAAACTTCAGAGAAAGGAAGAAAAAAATCATGGAATGTTTGAACACGATTTTTGCATTTTTCAGGCAAGACAGGGTTTCCAGCAATGAAAAGTTAGGAAAGAGAAGCAATATAAATCACGTAATCAATGCAAGATAATCTCTTGCACAGGCTATTTAAAGGGACATTTCTAGAGGAACTTTGATTTCAGGTTGGGGTGAACTTTTTTCAAAGTGAGAAAACTAGTGTCCAGGTCAGCCCGGTCCCAAAGCTGACTGTGTCCCTTTAAGTGTAATAAAAATGCAAGGTCTTTTCGACTATTCTCGCCCCCAGGATCTCGCGCAGCCATTTCTTCTCACGGGTTCCTTTCGCGTCTCGCTCGACGGACTAAGCGAAAGAGGGGCTACTCGTAGTCTATCGCTAGCAAGCTCAGTTTATGACTGTTGACGTGTTATTGACTTTGCAGGAAAACTCCATACTTAAGTAAAGCTATTTTAAAATGTAGAAGTAAACTTCACTTGTAACGTAATGCCACACGAAACATGTGCATTTCCTACTCCTTGGTGTAGAAAATATAATTCCAAATGGCTGTTGGAGCGTGACCGCGATCACGCCAAGAAAGACGAGCGCATGGAAAGGCCACAGAAAACGGAATAGCATTTAAAATTCTCAGCGCAGTACGGTTGCCGTGATGAGTTGTTACAGTGGTTAATTTGTCTGGCTTTTATATGGAAGTTGTGTTTTTACGGCGATTTAGACTACGTGTAGCCTCTCTTTCACTTAGTCCGTCGTGCGTGACGTGACGCATTAGACCGTAAGCTCTAGGCAAAAAAACTTCACGCGAGCAGTTTGTCCTCTTGACGCGCTCAAAGGACTAAGCGAAAGAGGGATTATTCCTGAACTTATGGCGATTCCGTACTTTGTGAAGCGAAAGCGATTTGTGGGCGACATCGCTTAGAGTCACCGTCCTTGCTTTGTCTTATGAATCAGTTAAGAGGGGAACGAGGACTAAAGGCCCGTTTACACAGGCGATTTTTGTCGTGGCAACTCGATGCAATTTTTGTCGCAGCAAAGTTGCAACTTGAAATTGCACGTGTAAACCATGTGCGATTTTCAGTGCGATTTGTCGCCGCGATATCGCAGAGGTTACGAACATGTTTGAAACTTGATGCAACTTTGCTGCGACGAAAATTGCATTGAGTTGCCGCGACAAAAAATCGCCTGTGTAAACGGGCCTTTAGGCAGTCGAAAGAACAACAACAACAACAACACCAACAACAAATTGGACAAACGAAATAAAACCAATTTTGCCTTCATTACACAACCGAACACACACAAAGGTTGAGGCATGGGCGTGTTGGTCAGCCAGGCCAAGATCTGTTTAATTGTGACAATTAACTTACAACAAAGTGGATAATAGATACATCAAGTAACGTCCTACATGCGCCAAAGCCGGACACGTAAACCCAAAAAACCCCTTGTTAGGGAAAATAGGGA
The DNA here is from genome assembly GCA_019787425.1 of Platygyra sinensis. Lineage (NCBI taxonomy): Eukaryota > Metazoa > Cnidaria > Anthozoa > Scleractinia > Merulinidae > Platygyra > Platygyra sinensis. The sequence goes on along the minus strand of JAHPZR010003380.1, from coordinate 14 downwards.
CCGTGTACCCCGAC
>JAHPZR010003379.1:0-17174 GCA_019787425.1 Platygyra sinensis | reverse complement strand
ACGTGGAATGAAGACCGACGAGCTCCGAGATTCGCGGTGGATTCTGGGACCAGAGTTCCTATGGAAGGAAGAAGGCGAATGGCTGAATGAAAATGAAGACAAGCACACTTTGAGGAACGACGACCCAGAAGTCAAGAAGTCCGTCACCATGGCAACAGCCTTAGTCGACCAAAGAAAAGCCAGTCTAGAAGAGAGGATCGAGCGTTTCTCCGATTGGCATCGAGCGCGGCGAGCAGTAGCACTCTGTTCGAAGTACATCCAGAAACTAAAGAAACGCGTGAACAAAGAACCAAGCGAAGTGGTTCAAGTGTCAGCCGAAGATATGGAGAAGGCCGGAAAGTCAATCATTCACGACGCGCAGTCCAAAGCCTTCCAAGACGAGTTTAAGTTATCTGCAAGAGAAGCAGAAGAAAAGGGATCTTTCCCGAAGCAGAAAACCGCTAGGCTACGCAGTTCAATCAACAAGTTAGATCCGTTCATCGATGAACACGGAATCCTACGGGTGGGCGGACGCCTCAAGCATGCAGACCTCTCAGACGAGGTGAAGCATCCAGTAATCCTACCAAAAGGCAGCCACGTGACCAGCCTTATAATCAGGTACCACCACGAGAACACCAAACACCAGGGCAAGGGAATAACGCTCAATCAGATTCGATCCCACGGTTTTTGGATCATTGGAGGTTCGTCAGCTGTGAGCAATGTCATTGCTTCTTGCGTGACATGTAGGAAGCTGAGAGGAGCAGTTATTGAGCAGAAGATGTCTGATCTTCCCGAGGACCGATTAGAAAGCTGTCCACCCTTCACATATTGCGGCGTGGACTACTTTGGCCCATTCACAATTAAAGAAGGACGCAAGGAACTGAAACGCTACGGAGTCCTATTCACTTGCATGTCGTCAAGAGCTATCCATCTGGAGACTGCGGCATCGCTGGACACAGACTCCTTCATAAACGCGTTGAGACGCTTCCTAAGTCGTAGGGGCCCAGCGAGACAGCTCAGAAGCGACAACGGTACCAATTTCGTAGGAGCCCGTCGGGAGCTTAAAGAAGCTTTAGAAGAAATGGATGAGAGCCGTATTAAGGAAGAGCTCCTAAAGTCACAGTGCGACTGGATCAAGTTCGAGATGAACGTTCCAGCCGCAAGCCACATGGGCGGAGTATGGGAGAGGCAAATACGGACAGTGCGTTCAATCCTATCATCCCTCCTCTCTAACAACGGCACACAACTGGACGATGAGTCTCTGAGGACGTTGATGTGCGAAGCGGAAGCAATAGTCAACAGCCGCCCCCTCACCACCAATCACCTTTCGGACCCAGATTCGCCAGAACCGCTAACCCCTAATCACTTGCTGACAATGAAATCCAAGGTTCTACTCTCACCACCCGGAAATTTGAGCCAGCTGACATGTATGCCCGCAAACGCTGGAGACGCGTGCAACATCTAGCCAACGAATTCTGGACCCGGTGGCGAAAGGAGTATTTACTAAGTCTTCAGGAACGACAGAAGTGGACGCGGCCTCGTCGAAATCTACGCGTCGGCGATCTTGTGATGATTAAGGACGCCAACCTGCCAAGAAATGCGTGGCAACTCGCCCGCGTCGCCACGGTGTACCCAAGCACAGATGGCCAGGTTCGCAAGGTTCAAGTGGCCCTAGCAGATGCCTGCCTGGACAAGAAAGGAAGGAGGTCTGGACCTATGCGGTATCTGGAGAGACCGTACAGAAACTGGTACTTCTTGTACCATCCCTTGAGTAGAGACCGGAGTAGTCCCGGCCGAGGAGCCTGCTGTTCGTCTTAACTCTGAACTGTGACAGTAATTTCATAATAATCATAGCTTAAAACATTGTGGACATTGAACATTAGTTAGTTACATCAACAGTGATTAGTGAAATATTTGAATATTTCAGGGGAGCCATGTAACGAACACTATATCGAGGCTTCTCTTAAATCTTGATTCTTTCTGATTCGCTAATTCGTTGCTTGGCAATTACGTCATTAGCTTATACACGTGGACGTATATAAATAGTGTTAGCGGCATATTCCCGCCAGTTTTGAGTTACGTTTATCGTGCACAGTACATGTGTTAAGTGAAAATTAAGTTTAAGCTACCCTTGGCTATTTAGAGTGCAAGCGGGAACCGATATTGGTTTTAAATAATAATAATAATGATAATAATACTACCTTGACAACTACTCGATAACCTATGTTTTCTAACTTCTTGTAGAGTAATATTGGCCCTTCCTGGTTCGCTTGCTTATTCTCTTGCCGGAAGAGGATCGACTCAGGCAAATAAAGATAATGAATCAATCATTGATGAGGAAGCGTTCCGACTCAAGAACGACGAGAAACTTGATAAGAAAGAAACCATCTTGACATACCACTTTTCCATTTCCTGATTGATGTGCTTGTCGACAAAGTCAGGGATGGGTTTGGGATAAATAACGATTTATTGACTGATAGATTATCTGATGAGCTAGACACATTCGGTTGAGGACGGCGACATACTTTCGCTTAGACTGTAGTTGTCATTGTATTATGGGAAGCTCCAAACAATGGGAACAAAAATTGTGTTAGGTTGTCAATATAAAACTTAAAGACTCCTGATTGCCTCAGTGACTTTGTATATACTGGCTCTCTGAAGAGGGCTTGAATTAAAGATTAATTGCACCTTTCGCTGAATGACGACGTACTTTGGTCAAACCAAGGGCGGTACAAGACAAAGTGACTCGGATGTAATCCTAAACGAAAGCAGCTGACTTGATAAGGCAAACCAAAAAACTAGAAAAAAACACAATAATCTTTGCAATGCTAGCAGCTTATCTTGGATCTCTCTAGGGGAGGCAGAGGCCAAGGTTGCCAGAACGACATAAACATGTTCACAGGTGAACGTCCGAACACAAAGTTCTAGAATGACACGTTTCGAATTCAAAGGGGAGAACTGCGTGTTACACATATACGAGTTAACCTAAGCTTGTGAAAACCAAGCCTTCTTTAAGACATATTTTCTACATATTTCTCTCCATGACACACGTTTAAGAGACTCGTGGATCGTTGTAGGTCGCTGTAGGTAAATGTGCGGACTGGAGACCAAAGTTTACTCCCGTTTACTCTTCGCCAGCTATTCTCATACTCATGACTGCAAAATTTACTCTCCGCTTTCTTTCCATTCCTGGCGCTTTTAAATCGTTGCACGGTTCACGAGAAATTAAAGGTAAAATAAATATAAAAAATAGATAAAAAAAAATGGGAGACTCAAACTGGAGTTTCTTTTAGTTTAAAGCGGGATAAAACTTTCCCCGAAAGCCACTTCGAAAGAAACGAAATTGAAACTGTTCACGGAAGTATTTATTTAACGCCATATCAAACGGATGAAGAATCGAGATTGAGAAATTATCTGACAGTACATGAAAATGTCGTCACACGTTCAGAAATATATCATAAACAAGCCAAAAACATCAAGTCAGGAGCTGCGAAAATATGTTTGCTTATGCGAGTATGTGTATTAAGCAAGTCCCAGGCACTATCAGGTGGAAATCAGTTTATGAAAGTCTAAAAAGCTTAATATGTTAGCAGGAAAGTTGCTTGAATCGAGCTCCATCGACACGAAGAAGTTGACATGACACCAAAGCCGTTTTCACCTGTCAATAGTGAAGCGCTAAAGAGAGCTGATTAAGTATTAACTTACCTTGGATGAAAAGCAAGGAGCCAAAGTACAAAACAAGCCGCTATCCGTATGCTGTGGTGGCAGGACATTGTTTCTGTTTTCTGCTCGGCACTTGCTGTTTTGTTTGCTTCGACTTAGGCTTGGAGTTATTTTTCCTGTAACGTCAGTTCCACGGCAAGCGGTGAAGGGCTTAATTAGTCACTCGCCAGGACAACTTTCCCCCCCCCCCCCCCCCCCCGTTGCGATGAGGGATAGGCGTGTAGGAGATGCCTTTACTAATAGAAATAAAGCCAGACATCGCGGAAATCACGCCTTGATTGACGGTGAATTTAATTGTGACGATAATGAGACGATTCGAACGTAAAACATCGGTTCCCGCTTGCACTCTAAATAGCCAAGGGTAGCTTAAACTTAATTTTCACTTAACACATGTACTGTGCACGATAAACGTAACTCAAAACTGGCGGGAATATGCCGCGTAACACTATTTATATACGTCCACGTGTATAAGCTAATGACGTAATTGCCAAGCAACGAATTAGCGAATCAGAAAGAATCAAGATTTAAGAGAAGCCTCGATATAGTGTTCGTTACATGGCTCCCCTGAAATATTCAAATATTTCACTAATCACTGTTGATGTAACTAACTAATGTTCAATGTCCACAATGTTTTAAGCTATGATTATTATGAAATTACTGTCACAGTTCAGAGTTAAGACGAACAGCAGGCTCCTCGGCCGGGACTACTCCGGTCTCTACTCAAGGGATGGTACAAGAAGTACCAGTTTCTGTACCGGTCTCTCCAGATACCGCATAGGTCCAGACCTCCTTCCTTTCTTGTCCAGGCAGGCATCTGCTAGGGCCACTTGAACCTTGCGAACCTGGCCATCTGTGCTTGGGTACACCGTGGCGACGCGGGCGAGTTGCCACGCATTTCTTGGCAGGTTGGCGTCCTTAATCATCACAAGATCGCCGACGCGTAGATTTCGACGAGGCCGCGTCCACTTCTGTCGTTCCTGAAGACTTAGTAAATACTCCTTTCGCCACCGGGTCCAGAATTCGTTGGCTAGATGTTGCACGCGTCTCCAGCGTTTGCGGGCATACATGTCAGCTGGCTCAAATTTTCCGGGTGGTGAGAGTAGAACCTTGGATTTCATTGTCAGCAAGTGATTAGGGGTTAGCGGTTCTGGCGAATCTGGGTCCGAAAGGTGATTGGTGGTGAGGGGGCGGCTGTTGACTATTGCTTCCGCTTCGCACATCAACGTCCTCAGAGACTCATCGTCCAGTTGTGTGCCGTTGTTAGAGAGGAGGGATGATAGGATTGAACGCACTGTCCGTATTTGCCTCTCCCATACTCCGCCCATGTGGCTTGCGGCTGGAACGTTCATCTCGAACTTGATCCAGTCGCACTGTGACTTTAGGAGCTCTTCCTTAATACGGCTCTCATCCATTTCTTCTAAAGCTTCTTTAAGCTCCCGACGGGCTCCTACGAAATTGGTACCGTTGTCGCTTCTTAGCTGTCTCGCTGGGCCCCTACGACTTAGGAAGCGTCTCAACGCGTTTATGAAGGAGTCTGTGTCCAGCGATGCCGCAGTCTCCAGATGGATAGCTCTTGACGACATGCAAGTGAATAGGACTCCGTAGCGTTTCAGTTCCTTGCGTCCTTCTTTAATTGTGAATGGGCCAAAGTAGTCCACGCCGCAATATGTGAAGGGTGGACAGCTTTCTAATCGGTCCTCGGGAAGATCAGACATCTTCTGCTCAATAACTGCTCCTCTCAGCTTCCTACATGTCACGCAAGAAGCAATGACATTGCTCACAGCTGACGAACCCCCAATGATCCAAAAACCGTGAGATCGAATCTGATTGAGCGTTATTCCCTTGCCGTGGTGTTTGGTGTTCTCGTGGTAGTACCTGATTATAAGGCTGGTCACGTGGCTGCCTTTTGGTAGGATTACTGGATGCTCCACCTCGTCTGAGAGGTCTGCATGCTTGAGGCGTCCGCCCACCCGTAGGATTCCGTATTCATCGATGAACGGATCTAACTTGTTGATTGAACTGCGTAGCCTCGCAGTTTTCTGCTTCGGGAAAGATCCCTTTTCTTCTGCTTCTCTTGCAGATAAGTTAAACTCATCTTGGAAGGCTTTGGACTGCGCGGCGTGAATGATTGACTTTCCGGCCTTCTCCATATCTTCGGCTGACACTTGAACCACTTCGCTTGGTTCTTTGTTCACGCGTTTCTTTAGTTTCTGGATGTACTTCGAACAGAGTGCTACTGCTCGCCGTGCTCGATACCAATCGGAGAAACGCTCGATCCTCTCTTCTAGACTGGCCTTTCTTTGGTCGACTAAGGCTGTTGCCATGGTGACTGACTTCTTGACTTCTGGGTCGTCGTTCCTCAAAGTGTGCTCGTCTTCATTATCATTCAGCCGTTCGCCTTCTTCCTTCCATAGGAACTCTGGTCCCAGAATCCACCGCGAATCTCTGAGCTCGTCGGTCTTCATTCCACGTGACGTTTCGTCCGCTGGGTTCTGTTTAGTGTTGGCTTCTGTGGGTACTGTCTTGTATCTGTTGTACTCTATTGGAAACGAACACGTGAAAACGTCTGCTCTCATTGCTTATTTACCCGAGTACAACCCTGCTGTCCGTCCAGAAGAGGTCCTTATCGATCCGGTATTCCAGCTCGCGATGAATCTGTTGACTTATCCGTACGGAACAAACAGCGGCGGTTAGTTCAAGTCTCAGGATGGTAACAGGCTTGAGAGGAGCTACTCTCGACTTTCCCATCACGAAAGCACAGTGAACCTTGTTGGCATCATCTACGAGACGTAAATAGCTACATTGGCCGTAGCCCCGGACGCTTGCATCACTGAAATGATGAAGCTCTGCCCTGACGACTTGACCGAAACCTTTAGGCTTGTAACACCGACGAATCGTGATGCTCTGTAGTTTCATCAGTTCCATTCTCCACTTCTCCCATCTCATCTTTACGTCTTCTGGTATTGGATCGTCCCAGTTTAAGTGGAGGCTGCATTACTCTTGCAGAATTGACTTTCCTTGAAGCATCAGGGGGGCTACAAAGCCTATAGGGTCATATACAGAGCTTACGGTCGACAGGATACCTCGTCTCGTGCATGGTTTGTCTTGCAGAACGACGCTGAATTCGAAGCTGTCAGATTCGACGCACCATTGAACTCCTAGTGTGCGTTCTAGGGGAAGCGTGTCCAGGTCTAGGTCTATCTCTTTAACTCCCTTTGCTCTGTCACGCTCGGGAATGTTCTTGATTACCTATTTGCTGTTTGATAAGAACTTGTGAAGATTGAATCCTCCTTGATGACACATGGCCTTTACATTCTTCACCAATTCTACTGCTGACGCCGCTGTAGCGACTGACTTTAAACCGTCATCTACATAGAAATCGTAACGCATGAAGTTGGCTGCTTGTTCACCGTATTCTCCCTCGAAGTCATTCGCGGTCTGCTTTAGCGCAAAGTTGGCACAGCTTGGTGATGACGTCGCGCCAAACAGGTGGACTGTCATGCGGTAGTTCACAGGATCTTTAGAAAGATCATTGTTCTCCCACCAGTCGAAGCGAAGCAAGTCACGATGCTCGGGATTGACGTGGACTTGGTGGAACATGCCCTCTATGTCACATATCACAGCGACAGGTTCTTGTCGGAATCTCAGTAAGACACCAGTCAGGCTGTTCGTCAGCAGAGGACCTTGTAAAAGATTCTTGTTCAGGGATTCACCGTTGTACTCTTGGCTACAGTTAAACACTATTCTTAACTTCTTCTTCTTCGGATGTCTTGTTCCATGATGATTGATGTAAAATGTCATGCCGGGCTTTGCGTCGGCATCGCTTGGAGCTCTTTCGGCACAACCGTTTTCAATCATATCTCCCATAAATTTCATGTATTCTTTCTTGTATTCTTCGTTACCTGGCGACATAAACCGTTTCTTGAGGTGGTACATTCGCCGGACAGCATCATTTCTGTTGTTAGGGAGGCCTTTGAAGCTTTCTTTTAACGGGAGTGGGAGTTCGTAATAGCCGTCGTCACGTCTGTGTATGCGAGTCTCCACGATGTTCAGGAACTTTCTGTCTTCTGTAGAGAGACCTTGATGAGTCGAGTCCTTACTTTCCGCAAAGTCCATTTCTAACATTTGCTTTACATAGGACGGGTTATAACTTCCTTTGTCTTGTCTTCCAGGATAAAACTAAAGTGGCTTGTTTCAGGCGTGTTCTCATGCGCTATAATTCGGTTGCACGTTACTACGCCGTCTTCATCCAGGGGGTCTCTGAATGACCGGCCGGTCCGACTATGCACCAACCAAGGAGTGTTCGGACTGCGTATGGGTCTTCGCTCTTGCCAGCTATCACTTCCTTTGGTTTAATCGCCTTCGGGCAATTGGATCCGATTAGTATACCAACGTCGAGGGTTTCGTCTAGCGGCGGTATTTTGTGCCTTATTTTCTTCAGGTGTTTCCACTTGTCTGCTACTGCTGGGGTTGGGATTTGATCCTTTCTAGCTGGAATTATGTCTCTTGCGTACGCCTTAGGGAGTTCGACCTGCGGCGCGTCTGTCCGAGCGCTTCACTATCAATCCATCGATTCGAGTAACAGGGATTACCTTGCGACCGTGCATTGTGCTTAAATTGAGGCTTGTGTCCACTCCCTCGACTCCAAGCTCGCTCTTCACTTTATTTGTCACGAACGTCGTGTCGCTACCGTCCATCTAAGAGCGCGTACGTTTTGATTTCTTTCCTGGGAGTATCCTTATGGTACAAGACTACAGGTACGATTCGACACATGATGATGGCGTTTGATGTGCTTACAGAACTGTGGGTGACACTGGCGGCGTTTGAGTGTGCGGACTCGGCAACATGGGCTGGCTTCAAGGATACCGGTTGGGGTGGATTGCGTGACGACTGAGTGTTTGACGGAGTTTGCTCGCTGCGTGCCTTGGCCTTCAGGGTTGCTCCGTGTAGCAAGGTGTTGTGACGCTTTCCGCACTCGCCGCAGGTTTGCTTGGATGTGCAGTCAGAGGAAACGTGACCCGCTTTGAAGTATCTGAAGCATAGGCCCTTCTCGATGATGAGATCCAACCTCTTGTCTGCAGTGGCCTTGACGAAATTGTTGCACTTCACTATTGAATGTTTGCCATTGCAGACTGGGCAGGACTGCTCGCGCCCCGATGTGGCTGCTGATTGTTGCTGTTCGGAATGGTCTACTGGGGTAGCAGAAGTGACCAATGATTGACTTGGATTGGTTTCACCTTGATGCTTCCACCTTGTGCACGGTTGTTGTCTCTAACCAGGCCGTTCCTTTTCCTTTCTCTCTTGAGTACGTCTGGAGAAAAGATCGGGTCGTTCGCTACTTCGGCTCTTGTTTGACAAACTTGACAAAGTCCGTAAAACTCACGAGTCTCTTTTCCTTTACTTGAATCTCATAAGCGGACCTACACCACTTAACGCCCGAATAAGACGTCAACTTAGCGGAGATCGATTGTAGGATCTGAGTAGAATCCAGCTCTGACATGGACTTCATAGTCTTCATAGCCCCTTCAGAGCGAACCAAAAAATCAGAGAGAATTCCTCCAGTCCTTTACTATCGCCATCACTGATCTGTCGCCAACTTCTAAGTTTCTTTTATAGTCTTCGGCTACCACCACAGGGTTTCCAAAGCGCTGATCGAGCAGTTTCCGGGCTTCGCTGTACGCTGTGTCTGAGTTTGTTGCTAAGAAAACCCTTAACTACCTCGTTGGCCTTGCCGGTCGTGTATTTTTCTAAGAAGAACAATTTGTCCTTATCAGCAGGGACGTTAGCGGCGATAATACTATCAAAGGACGGTCACGAAAGCCGCATATTCGAATGAGTTCCCGGAAAAACGTCGGTGGCTCCTTAACGGGGAGATGAAAGGCCCCTCTGTTGATTGACTGGCGCTGAACTTAATTGCGTTTGTTGGGCTTGCAGGTTGACCAGTTGGTTAAGGGCAAAACTTATGCTAGATGATTGTTCAAAGCTCTGCGTACTTATAGCTGGTTGCTGGCCAAAGTTATCCGGAATCGTGTTAGGCACAAATGGAGGGCTGTTCGGGTTCATTTCCTGTTTTTCAATCGTTGTCGTGACGGCTGTTGGTTGTTGAGGGCTGATAATCTCCTTATCTTCCGATTTAATTTCTTGTTTTGTTTGCGTGTTTAATTTGTACTCTTCATTTAGAATTTCCTTGAACGCACTTTCTTATGCTTTTGCGAGTGCATACTCCTTTTCTAGTTGAATGCGCCTGAGTTCATTTTCCCTTTCCAGAAATTCCATTTCTATTTTGGCCTTGGCTGCCTTTGCTGCGACGTCCGCTCTAGCTTGTGAAATGGAACGCGAAGAGGACTTAGTCGACCTTTAGATGACGTAGATCTTACTTCTGATTTATGGCTGACGAGGCGCTAGATTTGGTGAAAAGCGATTCCCTTTCAAGGCACTGGATTTGTTCGCAAAGTTTCATTCTTTGTTCGGTGAACTCTCGGTCCTAATGTCATACCACTGATAGGATTCTTCCTTTTCTGCGAAAACTATCCAGCAGACTCTCGTGGGCGTAACACGCTTTGTTAAAGACTTTTTTCTGAGATTTCGGAAAGCTGTTTCCTTTCTTTTTGCTCTTAATTCCTTTTGAAAGCTTTTTCCTTTCTCTGAGAACTTCTTGTTTTCGCTTTGAAATTTTGACATTGAGTTTCTGAACGACATTTTTCAAGTCTTCATCAAGAAATGACGCCAGATCTTCGGGTGCGGATGCGATGCTCATTGCTTGTCACGTTCCCACTGAAACACCGATGATGAATTTAGAACAAGTTCGATGTTTTACTGTAACGCCAGTTCACGGCAACCGTTGAAGGGCTAATTGTCAACTCGCCAGACAACTCGTTGCGATGAAGATAGCGTGTGGGAGATGCTTTACTTATCGAAATAAAGCCAGATATCGCGGAAATCAGCCTTGATTGACGGTGATTAATTGACGATAATGGACGATAATCGAACGTAAAACATCGGTTTCCGCTTGCACTCTAAATAGCCAAGGGTGGCTTAAAACTTAATTTTCACTTAACACATGTACTGTGCACGATGAACGTAACTCAAAACTGGCGGGAATATGCCGCTAACACTATTTATATACGTCCACGTGTATAAGCTAATGACGTAATTGCTAAGCAACGAATTAGCGAATCAGAAAGAATCAAGATTTAAGAGAAAGCCTCGATATAGTGTTCGTTACATTTAAATTAATCATGAATATAAGTGTTATTTACATTGTTAGTCCTTCTACTTAAAGAGACGGCCGAAATAAAAGAAGATCCATAGCAAGGCTGTCCGACTAGTTATTAAACCTCAGACCATTTCCATTTTCACTCAAAAACACAATCCTGGATGGAAAGATCATTAATATTTTTTTTAATTAGAGCTAGTTAATGTTAATTAAGAGAAATTTTTACCTTAGATCATATCAGTTGATAAGCAAACATTATTGACAGGTCTATTGTCTGATAGTGCATGGTGTACGTCTTTCCAAGAAAACGACCTTTGCCCCACATGTTATTAAGCTCAGGTTTTTCCATGAATGTGCTAGCAGCTAGCTCCAGTTGATTTCGTTCTCTAAACAAAACACTTTCAAATAAACTACTTGGCGAGATCGGTGTGTGCACGTGCGTGTCATGGTCATTTAGTTCTTCATAATAGCTCAGCTCCGGCGGCCCGAAGGACCGCCAAGCGGCGCCCCATACTCATATAGAAAACTGAAGGAGACCCATAAATTGATTTTCTCATGGTGATCATGGCTAGCGGTATTGCTGGTGGGCGCGTACGCACGACGGCGGGAACAGTGAAAATGGAAATTGTCTGAGGTTTAATAACTAGTCGGACAGGCCTCTGCTATGGATCTTCTTTATTTCGAAGCCGTTCTCTTTAAGTTAGAAGGGACTAACAATTGTAAATAAACACTTAGATTCATGATTAATTTAAATGTAACGAACACTATATCGAGGCTTCTCTTAAATCTTGATTCTTTCTGATTCGCTAATTCGTTGCTTAGCAATTACGTCATTAGCTTATAACACGTGGACGTATATAAATAGTGTTAGCGGCATACTTCCCGCAGTTTTTGAGTTACGTTCATCGTGCACAGTACATGTGTTAAGTGAAAATTAAGTTTTAAGCCGACCCTTGGCTATTTAGAGTGCAAGCGGAAACCGATGTTTTACGTTCGATTATCGTCCATTATCGTCAATTAAATCACCGTCAATCAAGGCTGATTTCCGCGATATCTGGCTTTATTTCGATAAGTAAAGCATCTCCCACACGCTATCTTCATCGCAACGAGTTGTCTGGCGAGTGACAATTAGCCCTTCAACGGTTGCCGTGAACTGGCGTTACAGTAAAACATCGAACTTGTTCTAAATTCAATCATCGGTGTTTCAGTGGGAACGTGACAAGCAATGAGCATCGCATCCGCACCCGAAGATCTGGCGTCATTTCTTGATGAAGACTTGAAAAATGTCGTTCAGAACTCAATGTCAAAATTTCAAAGCGGAAAACAGAAGTTCTCAGAGAAAGGAAAAAGCTTTCAAAAGGAATTAAGAGCAAAAAGAAAGGAAACAGCTTTCCGAAATCTCAGAAAAAAGTCTTTAACAAAGCGTGATTACGCCCCACAGGAGGAGTCTGCTGGATAGTTTCGCAGAAAAGGAAGAATCCTATCAGTGGTATGACATTAGGGACCGAGAGTTCACCGAACAAAGAATGAAACTTTGGCGAACAAATCCAGTGCCTTGAAAGGGAATCGCTTTTCACCAAATCTAGCGCCTCGTCAAGCCATAAATCAGAAGTAAGATCTACGTCATCTAAAGGGTCGGACTAAGTCCTCTTCGCGTTCCATTTCACAAGCTAGAGCGGACGTCGCAGCAAAGGCAGCCAAGGCCAAAATAGAAATGGAATTTCTGGAAAGGGAAAATGAACTCAGGCGCATTCAACTAGAAAAGGAGTATGCACTCGCAAAAGCAGAAGAAAGTGCGTTCAAGGAAATTCTAAATGAAGAGTACAAATTAAACACGCAAACAAAACAAGAAATTAAATCGGAAGATAAGGAGATTATCAGCCCTCAACAACCAACAGGCCGTCACGACACGAATTGAAAAACAGGAAATGAACCCGAACAGCCCTCCATTTGTGCCTAACACGATTCCGGATAACTTTGGCCAGCAACCAGCTATAAGTACGCAGAGCTTTGAACAATCATCTAGCATAAGTTTTGCCCTTAACCAACTGGTCAACCTACAAGCCCAACAAACGCAATTAAGTTCAGCGCCAGTCAATCAACAGAGGGCCTTTCATCTCCCCGTTAAGGAGCCACCGACGTTTTCCGGGAACTCATTCGAATATCCGGCTTTCGTGACCCGCCTTGATAGTATTATCACCGTTAGCGTCCCTGCTGATAAGGACAAATTGTTCTTCTTAGAAAAATACACGACCGGCAAGGCCAACGAGGTAGTTAAGGGTTTCTTAGCAACAAACTCAGACACAGCGTACAGCGAAGCCCGGAAACTGCTCGATCAGCGCTTTGGAAACCCTGTGGTGGTAGCCGAAGACTATAAAAAGAAACTTAGAAGTTGGCGACAGATCAGTGATGGCGATAGTAAAGGACTGGAGGAATTCTCTGATTTTTTGGTTCGCTCTGAAGGTGCTATGAAGACTATGAAGTCCATGTCAGAGCTGGATTCTACTCAGATCCTACAATCGATCTCCGCTAAGTTTGCCGTCTTATTCGGGCGTTAAGTGGTGTAGGTCCGCTTATGAGATTCAAGTAAAGGAAAAGAGACTCGTGAGTTTTACGGACTTTGTCAAGTTTGTCAAACAAGAAGCCGAAGTAGCGAACGACCCGATCTTTTCTCCAGACGTACTCAAGAGAGAAAGAAAAAGGAACGGCCTGGTTAGAGACAACAACCGTGGCACAAGGTGGAAGCATCAAGGTGAAACCAATCCAAGTCAATCATTGGTCACTTCTGCTACCCCAGTAGACCATTTCGAACAGCAACAATCAGCAGCCACATCGGGGCGCGAGCAGTCCTGCCCAGTCTGCAATGGCAAACATTCAATAGTGAAGTGCAACAATTTCGTCAAGACCACTGCAGACAAGAGGTTGGATCTCATCATCGAGAAGCGCCTATGCTTCAGATACTTCAAAGCGGGTCACGTTTCCTCTGACTGCACATCCAAGCAAACCTGCGGCGAGTGCGGAAAGCGTCACAACACCTTGCTACACGGAGCAACCCTGAAGGCCAAGGCACGCAGCGAGCAAACTCCGTCAAACACTCAGTCGTCACGCAATCCACCCCAACCGGTACCCTTGAAGCCAGCCCATGTTGCCGAGTCCGCACACTCAAACGCCGCCAGTGTCACCCACAGTTCTGTAAGCACATCAAACGCCATCATCATGTGTCGAATCGTACCTGTAGTCTTGTACCATAAGGATACTCCCAGGAAAGAAATCAAAACGTACGCGCTCTTAGATGACGGTAGCGACACGACGTTCGTGACAAATAAAGTGAAGAGCGAGCTTGGAGTCGAGGGAGTGGACACAAGCCTCAATTTAAGCACAATGCACGGTCGCAAGGTAATCCCTGTTACTCGAATCGATGGATTGATAGTGGAGCGCTCGGACAGACGCGCGCAGGTCGAACTCCCTAAGGCGTACGCAAGAGACATAATTCCAGCTAGAAAGGATCAAATCCCAACCCCAGCAGTAGCAGCCAAGTGGAAACACCTGAAGAAAATAAGGCACAAAATACTGCCGCTAGACGAAACCCTCGACGTTGGTATACTGATCGGATCCAATTGCCCGAAGGCGATTAAACCAAAGGAAGTGATAGCTGGCAAGAGCGAAGACCCATACGCAGTCCGAACACTCCTTGGTTGGTGCATAGTCGGACCGGCCGGTCATTCAGAGACCCCCCTGGATGAAGACGGCGTAGTAACGTGCAACCGAATTATAGCGCATGAGAACACGCCTGAAACAAGCCACTTTAGTTTTATCCTGGAAGACAAGACAAAGGAAGTTATAAACCCGTCCTATGTAAAGCAAATGTTAGAAATGGACTTTGCGGAAAGTAAGGACTCGACTCATCAAGGTCTCTCTACATAAGACAGAAAGTTCCTGAAGATCGTGGAGACTCGCATACACAGACGTGACGACGGCTATTACGAACTCCCACTCCCGTTAAAAGAAAGCTTCAAAGGCCTCCTTAACAACAGAAATGATGCTGTCCGGCGAATGTACCACCTCAAGAAACGGTTTATGTCGCCAGGTAACGAAGAATACAAGAAAGAATACATGAAATTTATGGGAGATATGATTGAAAACGGTTGTGCCGAAAGAGCTCCAAGCGATGCCGACGCAAAGCCCGGCATGACATTTTACATCAATCATCATGGAACAAGACATCAGAAGAAGAAGAAGTTAAGAATAGTGTTTAACTGTAGCCAAGAGTACAACGGTGAATCCCTGAACAAGAATCTTTTACAAGGTCCTCTGCTGACGAACAGCCTGACTGGTGTCTTACTGAGATTCCGACAAGAACCTGTCGCTGTGATATGTGACATAGAGGGCATGTTCCACCAAGTCCACGTCAATCCCGAGCATCGTGACTTGCTTCGCTTCGACTGGTGGGAGAACAATGATCTTTCTAAAGATCCTGTGAACTACCGCATGACAGTCCACCTGTTTGGCGCGACGTCATCACCAAGCTGTGCCAACTTTGCGCTAAAGCAGACCGCGAATGACTTCGAGGGAGAATACGGTGAACAAGCAGCCAACTTCATGCGTTACGATTTCTATGTAGATGACGGTTTAAAGTCAGTCGCTACAGCGGCGTCAGCAGTAGAATTGGTGAAGAATGTAAAGGCCATGTGTCATCAAGGAGGATTCAATCTTCACAAGTTCTTATCAAACAGCAAATAGGTAATCAAGAACATTCCCGAGCGTGACAGAGCAAAGGGAGTTAAAGAGATAGACCTAGACCTGGACACGCTTCCCCTAGAACGCACACTAGGAGTTCAATGGTGCGTCGAATCTGACAGCTTCGAATTCAGCGTCGTTCTGCAAGACAAACCATGCACGAGACGAGGTATCCTGTCGACCGTAAGCTCTGTATATGACCCTATAGGCTTTGTAGCCCCCCTGATGCTTCAAGGAAAGTCAATTCTGCAAGAGTAATGCAGCCTCCACTTAAACTGGGACGATCCAATACCAGAAGACGTAAAGATGAGATGGGAGAAGTGGAGAATGGAACTGATGAAACTACAGAGCATCACGATTCGTCGGTGTTACAAGCCTAAAGGTTTCGGTCAAGTCGTCAGGGCAGAGCTTCATCATTTCAGTGATGCAAGCGTCCGGGGCTACGGCCAATGTAGCTATTTACGTCTCGTAGATGATGCCAACAAGGTTCACTGTGCTTTCGTGATGGGAAAGTCGAGAGTAGCTCCTCTCAAGCCTGTTACCATCCTGAGACTTGAACTAACCGCCGCTGTTTGTTCCGTACGGATAAGTCAACAGATTCATCGCGAGCTGGAATACCGGATCGATAAGGACCTCTTCTGGACGGACAGCAGGGTTGTACTCGGGTAAATAAGCAATGAGAGCAGACGTTTTCACGTGTTCGTTTCCAATAGAGTACAACAGATACAAGACAGTACCCACAGAAGCCAACACTAAACAGAACCCAGCGGACGAAACGTCACGTGGAATGAAGACCGACGAGCTCAGAGATTCGCGGTGGATTCTGGGACCAGAGTTCCTATGGAAGGAAGAAGGCGAACGGCTGAATGATAATGAAGACGAGCACACTTTGAGGAACGACGACCCAGAAGTCAAGAAGTCAGTCACCATGGCAACAGCCTTAGTCGACCAAAGAAAGGCCAGTCTAGAAGAGAGGATCGAGCGTTTCTCCGATTGGTATCGAGCACGGCGAGCAGTAGCACTCTGTTCGAAGTACATCCAGAAACTAAAGAAACGCGTGAACAAAGAACCAAGCGAAGTGGTTCAAGTGTCAGCCGAAGATATGGAGAAGGCCGGAAAGTCAATCATTCACGCCGCGCAGTCCAAAGCCTTCCAAGATGAGTTTAACTTATCTGCAAGAGAAGCAGAAGAAAAGGGATCTTTCCCGAAGCAGAAAACTGCGAGGCTACGCAGTTCAATCAACAAGTTAGATCCGTTCATCGATGAATACGGAATCCTACGGGTGGGCGGACGCCTCAAGCATGCAGACCTCTCAGACGAGGTGGAGTATCCAGTAATCCTACCAAAAGGCAGCCACGTGACCAGCCTTATAATCAGGTACTACCACGAGAACACCAAACACCACGGCAAGGGAATAACGCTCAATCAGATTCGATCTCACGGTTTTTGGATCATTGGGGGTTCGTCAGCTGTGAGCAATGTCATTGCTTCTTGCGTGACATGTAGGAAGCTGAGAGGA
>JAHPZR010003378.1:45000-58291 GCA_019787425.1 Platygyra sinensis | reverse complement strand
CAATCATTTGAAGGTTCGCATTCATTAATATCTATTGATGAAATGGTTGGTTAATTATTTCACACGGTAACTTATCCTTAACTACAAATTCTAAATTAAATATTAAAAGAGTTTTTAACAGGAACACAACTAAGAAAGGGATTACCTTCACTTTCCCCTACCGCTTTTTCTTCATGGATCGCCGCGGTTAAAGAGCTTTGCTTATAAAAAGTTCCTAAAAAGTCAGCTGACGTTATAAACCCTATCCAGGAAATTTCTTACCATCACAGCTACGACCATGGCGTTTAGTTCGTATCCATCGCGACAGTCACAGAAGAACGAAGCCGGTAAATTGACACAAAGCTGTTCACAGTTGTTGGACGAATTATTTTGACATTCATCAAAGTCTTGAAAATGGAGAGAAACGGAGACCATCTGTAAGCGACTAAATAACGGATGTCACATCGAAATCTAGAACTGAAGAGGATGTGAGACTAGAAAGTATTAGATGTATGGGAAATTGTCGGTAATCATAAAATTGTGAACCACTGCCATTCAAGACCGACTACATTCCTTGCACACAAATTTCGTACGTTTGAATTTCGGACAAATTTCAGATAAAAATTTTGGACACTTTGCTGAAACATTGCTAGAGTAAATTTATACTTTCAAAACACGAATTAGAGTGAAGCAATATCTTTAAATAGTTTTACTGCAGCCTCTCTTAGAGTGCTTTGACGTTCCTTGAAGTCTGAAATAAAAGAAACTAAGAGGTTTGTAGCGACTTCAAAGTGTTCTACTGCACTGTAAAAGTTTCGGATGCTTAAAAAATTTCACGGTTTTGTTTACATACATACATACATAAGCTTTATTTATACACGGTATCAATTTCATATAAAATATGCTCTTCCATCGAGCCGTGTGTAACTTAAAATATTAAATAACCATTCATAAGTAATCTAAAACGAGCACTATTTCTGCTAAAACAAATAAACAAGTTATGCTAATATTAATACTAGTACTATATACTGATAGCAAAATACTAAAGCGGGAAACAACTACTACAACTTGTCATACAAAAAAAAAAAAAAAAAAAATGGAGCAATTACTATGTCAGCAGAGATTTTTTTTCGGATACTTCTTTTGTCTGAAATCGAAATGCTCCGTTTGTTTTGCCAGCAACGTATCAAGTATCATCTTAGGGACTTCTTTCTCATTTTTAAAAGCTTCGGTTCTCAAAGGAAAAGGAACTTCCTTCATCCTCAAGTTGCCCTGTCAATATTGTAAACTCACCCACACACTGGGCGCCATTTCCAGTATATCCTGATGGACAGGGTCCACATTTGTACCCACTGGCATTGGCTGGCGGTGGAAGATCAATGCACTCAACTCCTGTATAACACGGCTGACCATTACTCTCGCAGGCGTCAATGTCACTGTCACAAAACCTTCCTGTGTATCCCCCCTGACAGGTGCAACCCATGTATACAAACTTGCTGTCAGTGTTGACTCTGTCGCCTTCTTCTGGTGGCACACACTGACCTCCGTGGTCGCAGGCGCACATGTTAATTGTTGGACTCCAGGTGGCACTTGCGCCTTTGTCGTCAGTAGCAACGAATGACAGATTGAACTACAATTAAGATAAAAAGGGTTATTGTTGGCCAGGTTGTTTCAAGCAAAATGCCTGGGAGAACTCGTGAAATTACTCGTAACAGATACAGTTGTTTCGACAAAGGTTGTCCCACAACAGCACAAAAGCGCACGCGACAATGCCGATTGGTATTATGTGTAGTCATAGTTTGGCGATACTTGGTTGAGGTTCACGGTGTTTTAAGCTGGAACGAAAGAGAATGCACGAATATATATAAGAGTTTGTTCTGCTTCCTTCTCTAACGCCCAAATACCTCGGGCTCCAATCAATCAAGTGCAAAACTATCGTTACCCATAATAACTTTCGACATTGTCGCTTTCACTTTTACGCTTTTGTGAGACAACCTTTCTCGAAACAGCTGTATATGAATTCTGATAAATAAAAGTAAATAAATAGTTTATAAACACTTCTGGCAGTTAAAAACTGAATTAACAGTGTAGTTCACAAATAATGTTTACAAGCTAGGTCTAACTATAATAAAAATGATAATAATTAGTCCATATTCATGCGAATCTAAATGTAAAAAAGTCATGTGCTCTCTTTGTCCTTTTCATAGTTTTTGGAGCTGTAGTGCATCCTCATCTTAATTGATATGGTACAGTTCGTGTTGTGACTTTGGGAGCCAGGAAAGATATGGGGTGGCTCACATCTCTCATATCAGCCATCAGCTTTTTACACAACTGATTCACAAGGTTAAAGGGCCCTAGTCAGCCTCCGCCATTTTCGATGCCATCGAAATTATTGATATAGCATGGTGAAGCGAATTCCTATTATTTTACTGTAAGCTGTGCTCTTGAAGGTATCTTTAATTTTCTTGAGTAGTATTACAATGATTTTTCTTCGCTTCTACAGGCTTCGTTTAAAATATACTAGCCAAATTCTAGTATGTAAACAAAAAAAAAGGTGTGGCTGACTAGGGCCCTTTCATCAAAGGAAACTACCAATCCATATCCTACTATATCAGGAGCCATAATCAGGGACGGAGACCGCAAGTCTTATGATGCGCGCGGACCCATGATATGGGACAATTTTTCTATTTTTAGAACAAATTGCGCCATCCTGACGTCATATATCCGCGCTAATCCACGCACGCGTCTTGGGCTCTCGCGTGGATGTTGTGACGTTGTGTGATGAAATGGTGAGAGTTGCGAGATTCTCTTGCCGATTTTTCACAAAGATGACAGGGCATAAGGCAGAGAAAAACCAGGACTCTTCTATGGACTTTTATGCTCTGATTTGATGGAAAAGGTGTGTTTTCAGGGTGGAGAATTTCTTTAATTTCTCGCCGTGAATGAATAAAATCCGCTCGCCGGCTAGTTATTCCCGTAAACTTTTGTGTTTGTTTTGTAGAGAAAAGTTCTGTAAGAAAACTGTATACTCCGGTATCGATTAAATTTGTGAGTTTGCCAAATAATGCTTTAACATAACCAAAACCTGTGTTTGATAGTTTCTTGTTGTTTCTGCTTGTTTGACGAGTTTGCACTGAAAATGTTTTGAAAGGCAAGTCTGACGCGTACGAGTAGTTCATTTGCATAGTGCAGCGCGTGCACTTTCAAGTCCGAGTCGGTGTTTTCAGATTGTGAACAAATCGTGAAAAAGATTTGTTTCGTTGTCTTTTGTGCTGAGATACTACAACAATTTTCACCAACGTTCACCAAAAGGCTACTAACATCACGTGTGTTTCTTTCACATAGTGAAACTTTACACTGCGAAAATAAAATAGACAAGGAGTTTTGACTCAATCGAAATCTTTATTCGAGTTGATTAAAAGCGTCATCGTAACTTTTCTGATAATTTCTGCTGTATTCACATATTTTCAGCTAAGCTTTTAATATGTCCTCAAACATTAATCAACCTTAAACATATTCAAAAACTAGAGATATTATATGAGTTCGATGTACGTTTTCACACCAAAGTAGGAAGTCCAATTACTAGCTCTGCAAAACACGCATCGGCGGGCGCTCTCATTCACCGACAACAGACAATTCATTAGATTTTTACACAAACAAAACTAAGCAGCATCTACGGACATAAACCTATTGTCAATTATTGGGCCTAAACGCTGCTATATCCAAAATTATGGAAAAGCTGTTAATCTTCTTCATAAGCTAAAGTTATGTGAAATTTAGATTGGAGTAATGTGGAGTTCTTGTAAAAGGAGCAGCGGAACTGAACTTGATCAGCGATATAAAGCGCGACATACCTAAATTCGGCACTGTCTTCACTCAAACTTGAACAACTTACGGCGATACTTAAGCAAAGTTCCAATAGTCATAAAGGCGTTGAGTTGTGGGCCAAAAGCATAAACGATTTCGGACGCCATTTTCCCTGCGCGAAATCCGCGAAAATCCTCGCAGCAATGTACGCGCGTGTGCCGCAGGCGATGGCGCAATTTGTTCTAAAAATAGAAAAATTGTCCCATATCATGGCGCCAACCCCAATACTAGAAATGGCGCGCTTACGGTCTCCGTTCCTGATTATGGCTCCTGACTATATACTATTGCACTGCGACATTTAGAAGCCGACTGCCAGAGGGTGTTTCGACTGCAGACTTTCAAATGCTTCGATCGTTGTTTTCTCAGTTTTTTCTATTCTTAATTCGTTTTAATTTAATTGTAACTCATTACGATTTTTCGCAACTCGTTAAACTAGCTTTTCAGCAAAAAATTATGCCAAATGGTTTAAAGTGCTACTGCGACGAAAAATCAATTCTACTTTTTCTTTGTATTTAAAAACTATGTAACTGAACCACTAAGTGACCGAAGTTTTAAGCCTCATTTCAAAAAGGCACCTTTTTATTTTGACTGAAATTTTCCTCATTAATGGTCCACCATTACTAACTTTAAAATCTTGAGAGAGCTAGTTTAAAAATACAATGCGTGTGCACGCGCCTAAATTAATATGCCGCACGGGAGTTTTGCATGTACAATAAGCTGCGTTTACACACTACAATTTTGTGCTAGTGAGTCATCTTATCCTCGATCCAACCCTCTCAAGTGCAATAGGTCAGTTGTGATCGTGAACAATGGCGGACGGTAAAATCCTAAACTTGCACTCAAAAAAAACAGGAAAAAATTCGAAGCTTAAGATTTTGCCAGTGAGGTGTCAAACAAAAACGCTTTTAAAATCTACAGGAAAAGGAGACGAGTGAATTTTTTGATCATAGTAGCACTTTGCTCGGAGATATTAGCTCATATAAAGCTACTCTACAATCCGAGGGTAAATAAAGTATTCACTCACTCACTCACTCACTCTTTAACTTATAAACTGTACTACTTTTAATCTTCAGCAAAAAGCACTTTTTTATATATCAGACTCTTTTTTAATGTACTCAACGTTTACTATAGAGAAAAACTTGTGGCCTACCTTTTGTGACGAGGTAACATTCCATATAAAGTACAGCTCTTTTCCACTTTGACTCACTATGGCTCCAGCAGGCTTGTTAATCACACGAAATGTTATCGTATCGTTATCCACAGCAGTGATATTCAGCTCAACTGTTTTGTAAAGTGTGGCATTTATCACATTGGATTGGATTTCTATCTTGGGTGGGAAGTTGTCTGGAAAGGCAATATGCAAAGGAAAGATATGAAAAAAAGGCAATTATATAATCATCAACCAACTACGTAAAATGGAAACCAAGTATGTACAGCTCAGCAAGTGAAAGCTGTTTTTTTTCCAAGTGTAGATATATTGACCTGTATAGAAGCAAATTCTATCTAGGCCGTTTTCTTTCCTCAAAAAAACGGCGACCCATTTTAACTAGGGCGAAAAGTTTGAAACACATTTCAACACAAGAGTAGAATAACGCTTTTCTTAAGGACGGTGCCTACTTTTGTTAGTGCGCACACATTCTGCGCATCACGCAAGCCATGGTTTAAGCGCGCGCGCAGGATTTGACATTGACGCAATCAACTACGCCACCAAGTGCACGACTAAAATTAAAGCAAAATTTTCCTACTGTGACCAAATCAATTTTAATGAACCTGTACTGAAACCAGGAACACCAGAATAGCAGCATATCGCTAAGCAATAAATGTTAACGTAACCTAGATTTATCTTTCGAAAATTACACTGAAATCCAACATTAAACGTGCACCTGCAGATGGCGTAGTGCGCGTGCAAAAATGCAAATGTCTTACTTACTGGGGAGGTGACAGGAAAAAAATGTAACGAGCACCGTAAAAGTTTTCAAAAAAGATCAATAACTAAAATAAACGCGTGGTTACCCCTACATTTTATGTTACGAAATGGAAGTGGCAAGCCTATTAAACATGTGATTAGTTTCTCGTTGTGAGCAAAAGTTATTTAGACTGTATTTTAGCTGAACCAGAGGAAGGCTGTCAGAGACACTAAAAGCGCTTTTGCGACGATTTTGTTAATAAAAACGTACCAAAAATGATTTTAATGTTACCATTTGCCATGTAGTTTAAAGATCTTTTAAAATGTGTTTGCCTTTCTGTATGTAAAGGCGAATTCTAAGGAAATCTGAAAGGAAATATCCTTTGCCTATTTTTTCAGAAAAATGCTGATGTCAGCATTTTTGTTGAAATTCAAGGCTAATTATCTCGAAAAAATGCTACCCCTATATTTGTTTGTGGATTTCAATAGCCCTTGCAAAGATCTACTTTTTCCGCGTGGCCCTAACCTGGCGCAAAAACCTTTGTATTAAGTAGGCGCCGTCCTTAATTACTTACTAAGAGCGTTCGATTCGTTGACCAACTGAATGCTTATATCTTTGGTTACCATGCCAACAGAGAGATTGTTCGTAGAGGCCACATCAAACAGGCACTCATGATCATCAACGCATTCTGCTTCAGCTTCTTTTCTTAAACTGTCGTTATGCCACGTGATGTTATCCGCAAACATGGGTTCAAAATCAGTGTCTTTAAAGGTATCCACGCTTTCATTGTGAGCATAGGTGAAGAGTGACTGGGAATGGTTGATTTGCCCTAAAAGAAAATCAAATTCAACATCAAGAATTATTTTAGTTAACTGTTACATTAATGTGGATAGATCGTCTTGAAAGGTTTGTTTTTGTATTTCATGAAAGCTCTGAGAGAGTTCTCAGTGTCTTCTGTTTGGGTCAAAAACTTTGTTATACTTATAAGGGTTTTTATAAAATCTTGCCATGTTTATTAACTGAAATTAATTAAGGAAGAATTAATTTTTCGTCTTAATTCAGTTATACACCGTTAATACGCAAGACTAAGAGTAATGGTTGTGTATTCTCTACCCAAGTGTTTTCCTGCATCTTTTTGTACGAAAGCAGGGCTTTGAACTTGCTGACAAAGTTGAGTTTCGAATTCCTGAAAAGATTTTCCAAATCGTAGTTCATTCGAAATTTAGTTCGAAGAAATACTTCCCAGCAGTAGAAAACTATGAAGAATAATAAAAAGTTCGAATATAAGTAATTACATTTTACACCAAACCCGAAATGAATCTCCCTCAACGTTGAAGATGATGACAAAACTGTCCCATCAGGCAATTTAAAGTCGTCATCCGGGTCATCGTTCCATGTACCCAGCAAGCCTTTAGTGGTGTTCTTGTAAACGTCTGCTGGAGTTACGACAAAAGAGAGCATCTCTTTTTTCTCACAGAAATTAACCGACATTGTTGATGGGAAAGAGACCTGCAAGCAGTTTTCTTCTGTTTTTGAGATAGAGAGGTTTCTACCAACTTCCACACTTTGGTTTGTCAGCGTTTTGTAGCCATCGTACTCTTCTCGGTCTATCAAAATATCGAATCCACCTGATAACATGAAAAATAATTGAGTTCAAAAAGGTTCACAAAAAAAAAATTGCGTATCATTAAATTTTGCGGACTTTGGAAATAAAATGACGCGGAAAAGGATTCTTTGATTTTGGGCACATTGCGCCAGTATGACTAGAAATGGCCAAGGTTTTATTTTTACTGGTTCAGAAGAAACAGAGATTACCTCACATTAACGAAATATTAAATACATCCTCATATTCTTTGACAAGGTGGATAAAGTCTAACTAAAAAAATTGCATCTATTTTTTGATATCTCAAAGAATAGAAGTTTGATTGTATCATACAAAATCTCTTTAGAGTCCCTCACCGCCTTCCTTTACGCGGACTTCAATGGTGCTCGAATTTTTTTCTTTAGCTGCACCGGCTGAGAAAATAGTGGCGGTTGTTGAATTTCCCTGGGCAGGTGTTGTCCGGGCCTGTAGCTGGAATGTTCCATTTTGTGCATCAATCATGACGTATTCACCAAGTCCATTGAAAGTGTAATTCCCACCATCCAGCGTCTTGATATGAGGATCGCCCCAGAACCAACCTGAATTAACAATGAAAGTGAGTAGCTAAACAGAGTATGTGGGTTACTAACTAAGGTCGCAGTTCTTTGCAGCTAATTGTAGGGTTGGCCCCGAGCTGAAAAGTCAATTGATGCCTTGAGTATTGCTGGTGATGAGAATTAGGAAATTATAAAACCAACGAAATAAGTAAATCTTATTTAGGTACATCATGCGATTTGATTCGACATAAATGACTAAACCAACTGTCATATAACGTTAAACCACGTGCTCCAATCGGGCTTTGGGAACTCAAACGTGAATGACTCTTAAATGCCATATTGTCCGCTCGTGTTTTCATGCAGTATATATAATAAAGAACTTAAAAGACAATATTGCACCACCATCAAGCAACAAAATCGTGTGGCATGGCTTCAGTTGACGTTGCGTGGTGGCAAGCTATGTCACGTAACCTGACATTACTTTTATGACAATATACTATAATATGCAGTAACACGTACGTCTTGGTGGAGGTCTGTAAAGGAAACAGCTATCAGACGGACGATAAAGGTAAAACAGATTGCACAGAGGAATGTCAACACAACAATATTTATAGGCCTCCTCTTCCAAGGAGAACGTTTTCACCCGATTGTACCAGTAATGGAAAGCTGTCACTTTCACGTGACCGCCGTCAGGAGGTCCAAGCTTGAGAGAGCCCCAGTCTTCCCATTCGGTGGAGTAGCAACATTCCTGTCTCAGCCAAAGTCCAACTAATCCTGTTAGTGTGGAATAATAATATACGAATTTGGAACGCCTGGATTCATAACACACTTCAGGCCACGAATACCACCAGCTCCAGGAGAATCTCCCTCTGTCCAGCCACGCCTGCCATTCAGTACAAGGACACGCCATCTCCGAGTCTGATTTTATTAGCCTGTCGTACCAATAACGAATGTTCGCGAATTCATTAAGAACAGCCCATGTTAAACACTTCTCCAGTGCATCTTCCCCTTCGCTGTCTTCGATCCTCCAAAAGTACCTTCCCAACGAACCCGTATTTCCTTTCTTGTTATCGAGATAATACATTCCAAATTTAGCCGAGCTGAAACCAAAAAAAAAAGCGAAATTAAAGTTCACACTTTTACCACATAAGATAAAGAATTTCTGATGGGGGTGTCAAAAAACCAAAGCCAAAGTTCTAGCCAATCATGGAAGACACTTACAATCCAATTAAGCAATCTAAGAAAATATGTGTAACTAGCACAAAACGTGGGAAAAAGTGCAAAAGGGTGGCAATGGGTTTGTTATTTCTTCTAAATGGTTGGGTAAAAAGCACGAGTTTTTCTGCACCAATCAGAAACGTAGTAGTTATACTTACGAAAAAATGTTTCCTTTTAGTAAAGTAGTACGACTGTTGTTAGCACAGCATAAGAGTTTTATTGTAATAAGCGACAAAACGTTAGAATCAGTAGGAAATTGTCCCTATCTGTAAACTCTCTCTAGCTCTGCTGTTCTTCACCATTCTAATATAAGAGTAAATTTTGCTTCTCACGCTTCGTGGTTGTAATAATCTTTGCCATCATTTCCTGCGTTCCAGCCAGCGACAGGAAGACCGTAGTAACTTGTCCAGTAACGGTAATACTCCCTGCAAGAATCAAAGTTACACAATTTGAACGTTTTTTTCTCTTAACCCCTCGGTTGCACGACGAACACTAATAACAAAACAAAAAACAACAACAGAAGTATAAACAATAGCGAAAAAATTATTATCATCACCAGCAACGTCAGCAAAATAACAATCTAGACTTGTCTAACACCATGGCTCCAACTGCAAACATGTCTTCATAAACTAAAACAATTCTTAAACATACGATTGAAAATGTCCCGGAAAAATTTCTTTAGCAATTGTATGTTGTAATAGGCCCTTTGCAGCTGAGGTCACGTGACCAAATTTTTCCTAGAAAATGTTTATATTATGGGCTATAACTTATAGAATGCCAGAAATGGAAAGAGCGCATCGAAAATACCAAAATGGCCAAGTTTGAGCAAACTGGAATGAAAGAGTAAGTTTATACGACAGTTTGAATTTTCGGAAAAGTTAGAAGTTTTGTATGGGAAATGTTGCTGGAGAGCAAGGTCTTGCTCTCCAGCAACATTTTCCATACAAATCTTCTAATTCTTTTAAAACTTCAGACTGTCATAAAATCTCATCTTTTTATGATGGGGGCTTCAAATTTGGCCATTTTGATATTCTCGACATGCTTTTTCCATTTCTGGCATTTGTTAAGCTATAGCCCATAATTTTATGAAAAGTAGGTCACGTGATGGCTTAGCTGCAAAGGGCCTATTTGA
Organism: Platygyra sinensis; assembly: GCA_019787425.1. NCBI lineage: Eukaryota > Metazoa > Cnidaria > Anthozoa > Scleractinia > Merulinidae > Platygyra > Platygyra sinensis. Next base: position 48,049 of record JAHPZR010003378.1, on the reverse strand, counting down.
GTATTAAAATTAGAACACTTTGGTAGCCCTTGTTGGTTGGTTGGATTTGATCGATGGGAAACTTGATCGATAGATTGATTTCAGCTACTAAGCACTGAAAGGTCAAGCTTGGAATGCAAAAGCCTAAATCGTCTCTCACATGATAACGCTGATAGGATTCAATGCAAACCAACTTACAGATCCGCTGGAACCACCCACTGGATTCCACCATTAGGGTAATTGTACATCAAAAATGTGTTAAATCCATCTGTAATTATGACAGCTTGAAAAGTGTTACTCTGAAAGATGAATTAAAATGAAGAACGATTGCAAATGAAAATGCAAGAAAATAATGTAACCCCTGTCATCGATCACATCAGGCGACTGCCAAAAAACTACTATGTGGCTGTAATAATCATCAAATTTCCCCATAAAAGCACGTACTGCAATTTGAGCAGTTTTGGAGTAACACTATCGGAAAAGCTAGCTATTAGTTCATGACCCAATCTGAGCGTTGAAAATGCTCCACCTATTCACTGGTCTCGCCAACTATACTAATCAACAATGAGCAGAAGAAAGACGTAGCGGATATGTTTGCCCACATTTCAACGCAAACATTTCTCTCCAATAATAATAGCATTGGTGGTAGGTAGTAGTAGTATACGTAATAGACGTCTTTAGCAACGATAATTGTTGTAGTAATAGTAGTAATAGACGTATGGACAGAGCATATACCAGGTCACGACAAGAACCCAAGTGACAGCAAAGTTTGCAAATGTTCTATACTAATCAAAGATAAGCTGAGGAAAGAAGAAAAAGAAATGCTTACCCAGGGACAGTTTAATGGCAAGTTTTCTTCGTAATAGTAGTAATATGGATAATAAACGTATGGACAGAGCTTCTGCCAGGTCACGACAAGAACCCAACTGGCAACAAAGTTCGCAAATTTGCCACCATCTCCATAGCGCTTTACATCTTTTGAAGCCATTTTGAGGATTTCAGAAGAGCTTTCCTTGGTTTGGCTGTATACTTGATAATACACCTTAGAATGACCGGCTCTAAAGGCAAAATACGTATCAGTCGTGGCCCAGAACGGTGCAATAATTGCCATATTTCTCAGCCACCAGTAGACACCAAACTTCCGTGGCCACCACCAACTCCATTCATAATTCATCTGGATTATACCATTACGGCATATCTACAAAATAACGAAAAGGTGTCAAGAATAAAGCACACCACATCAACCCGTTTTTTGGCAAAGAGCGAGCTCGGTCACAGCATTTTAAGTTTTTCGGCCACGGAGAAAATTGGCTTAAAGATGAAGGAACCTGAAAATAGTAGTTTACTTAGACAGAAAAACAGGTAAGAGACAATAAGAAAGAAACATGGACGATTAAAGATGGAGAAAACTAACTTGGATCACAATCGACGAGATAATCTATGAAAAATCTAGGCTAAACGTCCCAAGAAGGGCGAATCGTGACGTAGCTCCTTTAAGTCAATCGAATGTGTGTTACTTCCCTTTAGAGAGGAAATCTATTATAATTACTACACTAGTGCTTGATGCGATACTAATCCATCTAGATACACTTTAATATTTCAGGATAAATCGAGGCACTAAAGGCTCAGTACGTAAGCTCTATAGTGGAATATTGTTCGATTTTGTATCGGAAGGCAAAAAGTTCAATAGACTTACATGAATATCCACACAAAGAGCGTTTTCACTTACCTTGCCAGCAGCAATGTAATTTTATTAGAATAAAGAGAAGTATTTACATACGAAAAGAACTCTACACTCTCAGAATTGGCTTGGGACATCGACCTGGGGACGCCACTATGGAAACACTCTATACTTACATACAGCTTGTAATGCCTCTCCGAAAAGAATGGAAATCCAGTCCAATCCGTGTCGATCCTCAAGCAATGATCAGAGTAGAAATATGGAGAGTCTTCAAGACGAAACTCGTTATCATTCTGCTGCGGGCCGTATGGATACATATTGTTCTCATATGGGGTGGCTTCAATGAGATAAAAATAATACAGTTTCTTGCACGTAGTAGCCCATTGCACGTAATAGCCCATTGAACATATACAAGGCCGCTCAGACTTTCTTTTCCTTCTAATTAAGCTAGATAATAGCCTCAAGGCATTTACCCCTTACCCCTGACACTATTCATAGCGTACAGTCATGAAATCATTTACATTAACAGACATGCAAATGAACCATTAAACTGACATTATGTGTACTCACTTGTTGGAACTGGAGTGTTTATAGCTGACAAGAAAAACAAAACATGTGAATACAGTATCAGGTACTTAATAGAGTTTATAATTATACAAATATGGATGTAGATACTGAAGCAATGTATTATGAAGAAACAAGGGACTTACCTACTGTAGACTGCACGGCAATCATTGTAGCTAAAGTAAAGACGAAACGACAGCACAAACTATTAACCTTTTTTGATATTAAATGTTGGAGTAATAGACGTTAAACGTAATAAGGATTGCCAGATTGCCATAGCAATGGTTGTATTACAGTGCAAACTTTTTGATATCTTAACAGTCGATCGATATAGATTTTGTGCTTCTATCTACTAAGATAAGACTATGATAAGCCAGACCTTCTATGCCGTGCTATACCTGTACCATCCCATGCCATGCCATGCCATGCTATGCTTTGTCGTGCCGAGCTTTGGTAAACACATAGGGTGCTTTACTGAGTTATGGATGCACTTGGGAGGTTTGCTAAGAACTCAAGAAGCTAGAGTCGCACTCGGCTATCGCCTCATGCGACTCTTACGTTTTTTTTCGTGCTTAGCAGCCTCCCCCATGCATCCATAACTCAATAGTGCACGCTATGGCGTTTACCATTTGTAAATTTTCATGTGATTTTATGGTATTCCGTGCCATTCCATTTCGTGCCATGCTATCTATTATCCTATGCTTTGCTTTGCTGTGTTATGCCATGCTATGCTTACTCATCTGGACGAAAGAGAGATGAATTCTTTTCCGAGTCCGAAAAATACCAAAGCAGAACCAATGCAATCGTCTAATTAAAAGCTTTATC